>JAXQQM020070982.1:0-81199 GCA_034641835.2 Pinus albicaulis
GGGTCTTCTCAAATTTATGGAGAATGATCTGGTATGATCATAGGATCACCTTTTGTGCTACCTAATCCGATGCTGGAACATGCATCTCAAGGTGATCATGCTACGTGGGTGCGACCTTACTATCCATCTTGAGATGGATATCTATTTTGTGACTAGGTTGTGGCCTCGGGGTGAGGCACTCGATATCCACTTCCCTCTGGGAGGGTGGATCTCGAGATATTTTCTGTAGGCCACTGTGGCGGGGTGCCCCTTACGGATGGGTGTATAGCTATTGCTATAGTGACAAACTTGGCTGAGCGGTGTGCTCTAGTGGCCATTATGTGACTGGTAGGTTGATTTCCTCCTAATTAGGCATTGGATTTGTAGATCAGTGTCTTGCGTTGGCTAGGGGTTGGGCACATTTTTTAGTTTTCCCGTTTCTTCTACGACGGGATGTTGGCACAAATTTCCAAGGTCTGGGATGGATCGAAGTTTTTTACTTATGCCAGCATCTTATGCAGCATCACGTATGAGCGGGTGGTGCTATTGAGACCTATGGTGGTGGTGCCTGCTGGGGGGTCATAGGATCCTCACATCAGGAGGTGGGCCCCTGTGATGCCTTGAGGAGGTGGAGGTAGGGTGGGGCATTATTGGAACTCCACCACTAAGGTTTGGTTTGAGGCCAACCCTTAGATGTTCTTGCCTTTCGCTTATGCAGGGATGGAATTTCGAGGAGATCCAGACATGGGTCTGCCCGGTGGATATGCTTGGGTGACCGTAGGTATGTTTTTATGTTTTCTCCATTTACTTTAGTGTATATGTTTATATGTGTATTATGATGACACTGACATAGTTTTGGTTACTCTTGCAGATTTTGGTGAGGTCAGTTGTCCTATGGCTCATTTGGTGGGGCACCATCCGATTCAGTGACCTTGAGGATCTTGTGGGGGACAAGGAGGAGCTCCTACATGACCTTTTGATGGAGCACCAGGTGGTGAGGTTGTCCCTTCGAGGGGGTAGTAGCTCAGCTGCTGCTGAGCGAGCTCTTGTTGATGTGGCAGAGGCTCGTGTTGCTAAGTTGACCAAGCATGTGGCAGCTTTAGAGGATGCCTGGGGTCGAGTGGACTGCTTGACATAGGGGATGCCTACCCAAGGGTTTGTGGACAACCTTGAGGATGTATGGCTAGAGACCTTGATGGCTCGGGAGAGGGGCTATCGGCCAGTTTTACGTCGGGTGGAAATCTCTATGTTGACGACAACTCTAGTACTAGTACCAAGAGCGGTAGTGGGTCAAGGTGCCCCACCTAGGGGAGCACTGCCCTAGAGTCTTATTATACATGGGGAAAGCACCCATTATGAGGATTCTTCCCCTATTTTTGTTGACTTATATGTGTATCTTTTGGGCTGACTTATGGGTCAGAGACACTATTTTTTATACTCTGACATATACATTTTTGGTATATATAGGCAAGAGATATTTTTGCAGCTCTACATGGTGTGCCCCCTGTTTCTATTTATGGATTATGTTATGCTAATGGATATCTATGTTTTTGTTTTATTATGTATGATGGCTTATCTGAGATGCATTCTATTTTAGAATATTGTTAGCTATGCGATCAACTATTTGGTTTTGACTCCTTGGTACATGTGTGAATGTAATGTATTCAAATTGTCTCCTTAATCTTTTTGCATGCAATTATCTTCTAAACATATGTGAGTATCTTATCTCAAATGTTTGGTTTAACTGCGACACTAATAACTCGGAATCAAGGTAGATTTGTATATGGCATATGCCTTGATTGAGGGCATCGCACATAAGTCTGATGACAGCGTCATATTCTTCCTGGTTTTTTTTTTCCGAACCGATACAAACACCATTGGTGCGGAGTGATGATTGGTCAAGGTGATAGATAACCCACGTGAGTGCTGCTAAACTTTGAGACCATCATGATGCTCCATCAACAAATCCGATGTAAGGGTCGAGTTGGTAATCCATTATGACACTAGAGAGCATTTTGTAACAAGTATTTTGGTCAAAAATTTAAAGTGGTTGGGTCCGTGTACGCTGACTCTAGGGGAGGGCCTTCTCAACCCTTATGAGTAAAATTTCTTGAGGTAAAGGCTATTGATGAGGTTGTTGAGGCATGTTCCATCTGGCTCAACAAATATTTATGCCCCCTTGAGGAGGAAATTTTTTATGATGTAGGGACCTTTCCACAAGGTTTCAAATTTTCCTAGCCCTAAGGCTTCTATTGTGACATCGTAGCGGAGGACTAGCTCTCCCTCAGTGAATGAGCAAGGGTTGATGTGGTAGTCGAATGATTCTTTTACCCATTTCTTGTGGGTCTCATTATGTTGCAACGACTATCATCCGATCTCATCGACGAGCCCTAGCTATCCTAGATGTTTTTCTAGAGGCTGGGTATCATCGAGGAGTTCGATGGTGGCATGTAAATTCATCATCCCGCGGAAATCAATGCAAAAGCGTAGGGTGCCCTGGTTTTTTACAACGGGAACAGGGTTGGGAACCCAAGACGTGTGTGATGCCAAAGTCTTGGCTCTAATACATGATGATACAAATCATATAGGGTGTATCGTGTCGTTGACGTTAGGTGGGGGGAGAACCTCTGTAATGGGAGCTTGCATGAGTGTGAGGTTGGGTCCCCTGTTAGGATGGTCAATTTCTTGTCGATGGAAATTGTGCTTGGTGCAGAGGTGCCTGAATGTCTCCATTAGCAGACATACCGCTGGTTCATGGTTATGGTTAGTGTAGATGGTGCATGGTACCACTGTTCCAACTGAGTAGATTGTGTGGGAATCAACACTACTCTTCATCCTAGACGTGGACGCTTGGAAAGGATTTGTTGTATAATACCAGAGCTTCTACTTCCATTTCTGAGTTTTTGGATTGGGTGTGTCTAACTCTTTTGCGGAGTGTATAATTAATGCCACTCTTTCCACTCTAAGCTTCAGGAGATGTTCAAATTTTATTTTATGATGAAAGTGTGAACAAATCCAGAAATAAGTATGCATGATTTTCTTTTGGTTAGAGAAAATTCTCTATGGGAGAGAAGAGACTGTGCAAAAATTGCTTGCGAGGTGCTTCAGTTATTTGCACTGATTGACAAGGTGGAAAATCAGGTTGCATAGTCCACATGTTATCCTAGGTTGGACCTGGGTCATTGTTGGTTGGTGCGCCATCCCAGGTTTCCCATTATGTTGATGTGGGTGTGGGGTTGATGGACTGGGGGTGTTATACCTTCTATACCGGTTGAGGAGATCGTCACATTTCTTTTCTAATGTATGTATCATATCAATTAGAGGACATGCTTTCATGATATAGGTACAACATTGTTCATGGTGATTTCCCTGACATACTAGGCAAAATAGCCTAGATATGGGGTTCCCGTCCTGCTCATTTGGTGGTGTGACTGGTTACCAGCGGCGTATAAATTCTAAGTCAAGGAAACTGGTGACCACCTAATTGGGTGTTTTACACAATTCACATGTTGGTCTTCCTTGTAGAGGGAAGTTGGGGGTAACTAAGGGTTTCCTGATTGGTCGCCTTTCAGCTGATAGAAAGAGGATGGATCTACTCGTCACATCTTCTTCGGTCGTTGAGTTTTTCATAGATTCCGAGTTAGAGCCATCTTCTCGGGAGAGGTGAACTATAGTTGATCGCATATAAGCTAGGGATGTAGTGACAATGGTGTACTGGATGATTTCCACCACATATCTGACATGAATGTTGGGTATCTGGGTCAGTGTGATATACTACATGAACTAGATACCATCACTAGAACATTTCCAAAGCTGGAAAATCGATGATGAAATGATCGCGCTCATCACAGAGTACACAACGTTTGATGGCAAGAGGCGGAATGGTTGGGAGTCTTTCAGGTGACTGTCACTCCTCTTGTAGGTATAGAATAGTGGTAGGTTCATCTCCAGACAACTGGGTGGAGGGATCATCTTTATAGGATTTCTCAATGGTGTGTAAGATGTCCCTATATTGTGGGATCTCTTGGAAATTATGGGTATAGTGTCCATAATTGTCGCAGATAGCACATGTGTGATTAGTACACACTGATTTTTCTTGACTTATGGTGGCAGGTTCCTTTTTACGGGAACATGGTGCCATGGCGTCAATCAAAAAGTTAAAGAGCAGTTTTAATTCGTCCAGCTCAGGGAAAATATGGGTAGGGTGGCCTACTATGTCACATATGGTGCAATGTGATGATTCTCGTTGTGTGGTGGGGCTCTCCACCTTCTTTCCTCTTCTCTTGATTTTCTTAGTCATAATCATTGGTTTTGCAATGAGAATTTCCTTTGCAGGGATGTTTGCGACAGTCTCCTAAACGGCTGGGGCCAGTTTAGGATTGATAGGGATTAACCTTGTAGAGGTGATGTGTACAACTCCCATTGGAGTGGGTGGGACTAGGTACCAAACTAGTATTGCAAATGATAAGTTTGGTAGGACCACCATGGCCATGACTTGGTGTGACCCAAAGCTAGCTGGGGGGAAGAGGAAAGGATTTTGGGAGGCGGCGTAGGCTAGAGAGGTTGTCGTGGCCAAGGAATCAGTGCCATTACTGCTCGTCTCTGTGTCTTGACTAGATTCAGTGCTTGATGTGGACATCATGCACACCGGAGCCCCTATGGCATAAGGTGATGACTCAGGTATAACAGGGGGATCTCTAAGGAATGACCCTAGGATGGATGACGGTTTGAAATGGTTGGGCCATATTCCTAGTACCGTGTAAGAACGTCAAAAAATGTGTCTACATAGGGTAGAATGACATCGGTATTTGTTAGGGGCCGATTTTCCCTGTGTTAATTGGTCGACGATAACGATGTGATCTTCAAGGGGGAACATCATAGTTCGGAAGATGGAGGAGATGATGGATGACATGGCATACATATAACTCTGGGAAAGGATTATATTGTAGTCCAATTGGGCATCCAAGGCTTAAATTTAAATAGAGACTGTCTTCCCAGCTAAGCAGACTGGGATGTTTTGGTAGAGATCGACGGGGGTTGAGGGGCGACCATCGTATGCTTTAAGTGTGATGTCTGATGGATTTAGTTCGAGATACCGTAAATTCTTCCAAACGTTCTTTTACATGATGCATGTGGATGTAAATTCATCAATGATACATCGTTGAATGTTGATGTTTTAGACCAGCACTTGTATCTGAAAGGCAACCATTGAAGGAAGCCTAGGGATGGATTTATCTAAATCAAAAGCCATATGGCATGAATCGACAGGGTTTGTGGTGACTAATGCAGAAACTAAAGATTTCCACTACTTTGGGCATGATTGCAATACATCCAGAGATGACATAGAGGTGGGAGATTGAGCTAGATCATCCACAATGCTATAGTTATGGGCTACTTTGGAATAGTTCCTTGCCCGCCTAGTTAGTCCTTTAGCCATTTTTGGCAAAGGCTCAATAGGAATATTTGATATGGTCAAAGGTGATATTTGGTGCAATTGTACTAGCCCCTGATGCATTGGTGTCTGGTGGGGTATCATAATTTCGATTCTGTGTCAGAAAAAACATTTCTTCGCAAGTCATGTTTTTTTTTTTTTCGGAATCATCGGGAGTGTTGGGGTGTGTTTGGTGCATGCATGTATTAAATCACACCAACATAAGGGGTGTGGTCTACCCACTTAAGTGATTGGTAATAGGAAGAAAAAGAATTTGAGTCAAGGAAGTTAGTGGAACAAACTAGAATCATAAGCATACTAGATAGAGAAATAGCATGCATATATAAACTAAAACTAAACTAAAAACTAAAACAAATAAACATGAGCTTTGAAAATAGTCAAAAGAAAAAAATAATATGAACGGTGTCTCTAGGCCCCTCTTATTGAACGCTGGTAATAATAAGAGTTAAAATTTATTGTCTTGCCAAAAGGCCCCTAGAATATGGGTTCTAAGTCATGATGCAAGGATGTTTTTATCCCAAGATTGCCTCAGTGCAGTCTCCCTCTCTCTCTACTGTGTTGGACTGAAGTTGTTTTATGGACAAAAATTGAGTCCCCTCTATATTCAGCTCCGAATCACACACTGCTGGTATTGCTTGGGAAATTCTGGCTAGCATAAAAATGTCTTCACCCATTCTTCATTTCATGGTGGCCTTATATAGGAGATTTCAAATCCTCCTTCCCTCTCTTGGTACATTTTGGATGGTGACCCAAGGGACAAGTATAATTCCTTTGTGTGCTCCAAATATTCCATTATGTGCTCACTTGGTGTCTAAGGAGGTGTTGGTGGCTGTCCTTAGGTGGATTCAAGTGAGGAATCACTTATCCTATGCTTTGTGTGGTCCCGGATAGTGACACTTCACCACTCCCGGGATTGCGCGCATTTTGGGTCATAAGGCACGGAAGACTCTCTTCACGAAGGATAATGCATGCAAAATCATTTAGGACTTGTTAAAATTTTATTTTTACTCAGACCTTGGAGATTTTTAAATACTTTCCAGATTCTATAATGTCTGTCAGCCCTGTAAATCGTTCTTCTTGACATTAAATAATGTCATCTTCTGCTGTATGATTTTCCAGTGTTAACTGGTGCCCCCTAATGTGTGAGGTCTAGGAAGAACTGTATAGCCAAAATACATTATATTTTATTTTTTGTATATTGTGCGTAGAGAGAGAGAGACCCATGTGAAGCTTGGAATTGAAAACACCCTGCATCGGTTCCAAGAATGATCGTGTCCTAAGGGACCCCTGTAAGAAAATATAATACAATACATATACAAATTTTCTACGAGGCAGGCATGTCCCATGCTCTTGATGTTGTGGCTAGTTAAACAAGTCTATTTTGATAGATATATGTTCTATCTGTATCACTGATGTGGTAGTGATCTAGTGGTTGCTGACAAAGACTGTTGACGCCCTCAGGGGTGTTTTTTCTTTGACAATAGGTGGAATATGTTACCCATATACATAAAATCGGTATGGAATATAGCTCCACATTGTACGCATACATGTTGGTTGGGACCTTCTCGTGTAAGCATTGGTGAAGGAGACACTTATGGAGGCACTATTCTTCGATGAATTTGATCAAAGTGCAATGGTTGTAAGGTATGATACCATCTTGACATGAAAGCTTTTATTGTAGTCGAATGTGAGGAGGATCGATAACATCTATGGGAAATGATGTATCCCATAGTTCCACCCGAGGATGATCCTTTTATGGAGAGGGGTAATCCAAGGTACTGCTTCCTTTTTGGAGAATAGGTGTCGAAGTCGACAAAAAGGAAGCCTCAACCACCCAAAGGGTCACTGACATGAGGGGTCAGGGACTTGGATGTGATGGGTTTAACATAGGCATGTTCATGAGGAGTGACTGAAAACTAATGATGGGGATTCAGTGGCCCAAGGTCAGAGTATACTAAGCAGCTTGGTGGTATTCATAGTTATTTTTGATGGGTAAATCCCTGGAGTCGGTAGGACTTCCAGGGCGGGTATAAAATAGCTATGAATTTCATGGAGGCCTGTGCATGGGGGTGTAATACTCAGACCAAGGGTGTTCAGGGACTACTTCCATGGGAGAAAAATATGGATGGGAGGGTGAAGGATGTAGTGCACCATTCGAGGTCTTTGTACACATACCAAAAGAATAAAATAATGGGGTTTGGATTGTACAAAACACAGAGACAGGTACCCCAAAACATGAAAGTGTTCACTCACTGATGTTGTGAGGATGGTGTTTTACTGAGGGTGGGGGTCCCATTGCTAGTCTCATGTGTGGGGTTGATGAAGCAGATGAGAAAGTATCACAGATGGGATTATTCTAGTGGAGGTATAGTGTGCCAAATGTAAGGCGCAGTATTGCGCTTTTGATCTGCTTGTACAACCTGGTCGTCTAGGAAGGGGGTTTTATCTTGTATGGTAAACTTGACCTTATGCATGGTTAATGGATGGGCATGAGGTGCTTCCTAGACTAAAGTGGTATGGCCATGGTGTCACTTTTACTGTGACATATGGTCTACTGTGGGTGAAGAGCGCCATGGAGGGGAGGCTCTATCGACCAATGAGGATGTTTATCATGTGTAGGGTGAGGTGATGATAAACATAGTCGGATATGAAGACCCTATGGTTGATTTCTGATGGAGAAATGGTGTCAGGATATGCAGAGTTGACTGGGACTCTATCATGCTAGGGGTAGAATGATACCTACTCTGGAACTTTCAGTAGATGGAATTGTGAATGGTTTTGCGAGCTTTTCTTGTAAAAAAACTACCTCAAGTGAAATCATCTTCTTTATCAAATATTAATTGAAATTCATGAGCTTGAAAAAAAATATGAGAGAGGGTATACCTGCTGGTGTTGAAAATTTATTTTTTTGGGAGTGTGATTATGTGGCATTGTCTCTGCTTGTTATGGAGTGTTGATCACAGTGCAGCTTTCGGTCTGGTGATCAGATACTCTAAGCTCCAGTTTTCCCTTGGGAGTTGTTACTTGGCTCCTAATTTTTATTTTGATTGGGGTTGCCTCCAGACTGAGATCATGGGGGGAGTTTCTGGTTACTGCCCACTATCTAGGATCTCCCTTTTGTTTGTTCCTTGGCTTCTTTTTGCAGTATTTGGAGGATTTTCATAATTCTCCTGGTTGTATGGTTACTAATGAGCCTGGGAAGGGTTGAACTAGATTGAAAAATGCATTATGTTGTGCCAGTGGTCCATTCTGTGCAGGGAATGGGGGATCTCGGTTCCCTTGTCCCTGGTTCATATATGAGTGTTGGGGTGACCTTCATGATAGCTACGTTGTGATACGTTCTGAGTAGAATCGTATGAGTATCCAGGGTATTTATTACTACTTCCTAGGTGTTCTTGGGCCAAAGACTTGATCGAAATGTCTATAGAATCAACGTGCATGGTACTACTGCTGCCTAGGTGATCTTGGGAAAAATACCCAATCAAACCGTCTATAGGATCGATGCGCATGGTACTACTACTGCCTAGGTGATCTTGGTTCAAAGACCCAATCAAGCCATTTGTAGAATCTACCTACCTGGGTGTTACTACTACCTATGAGATCTAGGGTCAAATACTTGATCAAGCCATCTACATAATCTACCTACCTGGTAACTCCCTGAGTATCATGGGTGTTACTACTGCCTAGGTGATCTTGTTTCAAAGACTCGATCAAGCCGTCCGCAGAATCTACCTACCTAATAACTCTCTGAGTATCATGGGTGCTACTACTACCTAGGTGATCTTGGGTCAAAAACCCATATCAAATCGTCTGCAGTAGACGACGCATATGGTAACTCCCCACATACAAATTTCTGCTGCCTAGGTGACCTTGGGTCAAAGACTTGATCAAACCATTTGTAGTAATCAACGCATGTGATAACTCAAGAGTATGAGGCAACCAGCTTCTCATGTCCCTGGTTGGTGTATGGTGGCTTGGGGGGGAGGAGGGAAAAATGGTTGTCTCTCTGGTGATCTCTGTTCTTCCTCTAGGTACAGGATGATACGAGGTTCATTTCCAGATGCCTGGGTTGAGGGATCCTCTTGATAGGATCGCTTGATGGTGTGTAAGGTGTCCCTATACCACGAAATCTGTGGGAAATGATGGGTATAGTGCCCATAGTTTCTACAGAGAATGCATGCATGATTATTACGCAGGGCTTTGCCTTTACCTTTGGTGGTAGGTTCCTTTTTACAAGAACGCGGCATCGCTATGTCTGTCTCAGAGCCAAGGAGTGGTTTTAATTCATCCAACTACGGACATATATGGGTAGGGTGACCTATTACGTCGCATATGGTGCAGACTGGTGATTCCCGTTGTATGGCGGGGGTCACCGTCTTCTTTCCTTTTTTCTTGGTTTTCTTAGTTGTGATCACCAGTTTTGCAATGGGAATTTCATTTGTAGGGGTGGTTTCAACCATTTCTTGGATGGGTGAGGCCTCCTCGGGACTGAGGGGATTCAATCCTATGGCAGTTACATGGGTGGCTCTTATTTCCGGAGGGGGCATGAGGTACCAAACTAGTATTTCCAATGATATGTTTGGTAATACCAATGTTTCCAAAACCTGTTGGGAAACGAAACCAGCTAGGGGGTAGAGGAAAGGGGTTTGGGAGGCAGCGTAGGCTAGAGAGGATTTCATGGCTGATGACTCGGTGCCATTACTTCTTTTTTCTGTGTCCTGACTAGCTTCGGTGCTTAATGTGGAAATCATGCACACCGGAGCCCCTATGACATCGGGTGATGACTGAAGGATTATGGGTGGATCTCCTAGGAATGACCCTAGAACGAACGATGATTTGAACTGGTCAGAGCCATATTATTGGTACCTACATAGGGTATAATTACATCTGTGTTTGTTAGGGGCTGCTTCTGGCTATGTGTTAATTGGTCTACAGTAATGATGCGGTCCTCGTGGGGGAACATCATGATGTGAAATATGGAGGAGGATATGGAAGGCATGGTGTACATATAACTCCACCCAAGGAGTATATTGTAGTCCAGGTGAGCATCCAAGACTTCAATGCCTTTGTGGACCATATTTTCGGCTAAGCAGACTGGGAAATTTTGGTAGAGGCCGACGGGTGTTGATGGACAACTGTTGTATGCTCTAAGCATAATGACTGAGTGTTTTAGTTCGGGAGACCCTAAATTTTGCAAAAAATTTTTGGACATGATGCACATGGATGTACCCTCATCTATGACACATCAGTGGATTGTGATATTCTAGACCAACACTAGTATCAGGAAGGTGACCATGGAAGGAAGCCTAGGGGTGGCTTTGTCTAAGTCAAAATCCATTAGGCATGTATTGACAGGGTCGATAACGCTTAATGCGGAAAGTAGGGCTTTCCGTTGTTTTGGGCATGACTGAAATACTTCCAACGCTGACATAGTAGCGAGAGATTGTGCTAAATCATCCACAATACTATAATTATGGGCCGCTTTGGAGAATTTTTGTAATATTCCTAATTAGCCCAAGCTAATAGGAATATTCAATTTTTTTTTCCTTCTGTTTTCATGAATAAAATTGTAAAGGAGAATCAATTAAACTCCTAAATCAGAAAAATAAATCAATGCCCATGTGAACAAGGCTAAATCTAGGCTGCCTTAATAAAACTCCCTTATGTGTGAAAGGGATTGTGGATAATTGACTGGGTCAACAGGACCATGTTAGTATGAATATTTCATCGTAAAAAATCACTTTAGCTATGCATAAAAAATAGCCCTAACATCGATTATGGCTGCAAAATATCTTTAAGTCTGCTGCACAAATTTAGATCTAAGCACAAAAGACATTAATCAGATAAAATATAATATGGCTCCATGCATCCAATAGACAAGACAAGAACAAAGTGTTTAAAAGAATGATTTGTATTATATTAAAGAATGGGGCACCTGAGAGGAAAAAAAGAAAGGTGTTTTCCAGTTCTCCTCAATGGGATGGGTTCTTGAAAGTCCTCAGCGTTTCAGATCTAAAATTCCTCTCTCTTATTGTGGTAGAAAACCCTAACAAACATAGAACTCAATGGGAGCTCACAAAGCAAAAATGGAAAATGGTGACCAAGAATAGATCCAGTGTGATCTAATGCAATGAAGGTGACTAATGAATGGGGAAAACCCTTTTATTTATAACAAAATATTGGGGTGTTCTAGAACTCGGTGCATGAATAAAATATTATTAATCAAATTCTAGAATCACCCTTTAGGAATATTTTATTATATTTTTTGGAGGGAAAAGGTCTTTTGACTTGGGTCAATTCCTTTATTTATAAAAAATAAATAAATAAATGATTTATTTATTATTTTAGGGAGATGGTGGGAATATAATTAAATAAATAATGATTTATTTAATCAATTTCCTTGTTTTCGGTTAAATATGACTAGGAAATATAGACAAATGTTATTTTATATGGTGAAAGAAATTTTACTTAGGGTAAAATTGGTCTTACATGGTGTTCTTGGGTTCATCTAATGATAATGGGTTAGATGACCAAAAAAATGGTGTAACAGACCAAATCCACAATGCTGTCTAGATGAATTGTACCTCCTAGATGCACAGCGCAGATCTAGTTGGAGGCCACACATGTGAAAGGAGCTAAACCTTTGATATGGTTTAGGGTGTTGCAAGGCTTTTATCCTATAAAAGAAAGAGGAAAACATCAGAAGAGGGTTGTTGAACATATTGTCTTGAAAGGATTTGTCTATTTAGACACTTCTCGTTCTCTAACTGTTTAGCTGAGAATAGTGTTGTTTAGAAATTGGGTGTTCCTGATCGGAAATCCCGCCTCTTTCCTTGAGAGGCATCTTGGAATCTTCTTCCATTTCTTGTCCACTATCAGGAATTTGGCCAAGCTTCTACTTCCAACTACAACACAGATCCTATTGAGGGTTTGGTTTTCTTTGTAAGTTGCAGCAAGTGGAGGCTAGATCTCTTCAGATCTAAGCCATTCTAGGGCCTCTTTTCACTAGGAAAGTCTTCTATCCCATTGGTAAGAGTGTATTGGATCGTCAATGCTCTATATCCATACCTTGGCATCAAGCCAAATTTTTCATCAAGTCTACAACGTATTTTTTCTTCCAAGACTGCGTTATCTGCAAGAGGAAAGTTGCAAGGAGTTTTGGCAACATTTGAGGAGTGATCTCTAGTGATGAGAATTTGTCTCTCACTGTGGTGATCCATGGATTTATGTTCTTATCCATGTCATATTCAGATCTGATCTGAATACTCCTATATAAGCTTCAAGAATTCTACAGAAATCTACAGATCTGCTGCATGAGATCTCAGATCTACTCCATATGCTTCATGTTTTGCTGAAAATCCCAAGCGGTATGTAAAATAGAGAAAATATCGTGTACAGATCTGATATAGATCTAATATTTTATACACAGATCTATTCTAGATCTGAGTTGTAACCTGCAGCTATTGTATGCTCATAAAAATAACGTTGTCAAGGCTTTGCAGTGAAATATATTGTTGCAACACCTCTTTTAGAGGGTTTTTCTCATGAAAGCCTTCCATATTTCTCTTGTACATTGATTGGGACACATTCTAAATATGATTTACCATTGTATAAGATATTTTTGAGCTATCATATTGGTCTCTTACTGCTGTTAACTAAAAATTCATTATTTTCTGGGCAGTGTTCTTTGTATTGCTACAGCCCCTTCCTTGGACAATTTCCAAAACATACTGGGTGTGAGAGATCTGTTTAACCCACCTTTTTTTATTTGTTTCTATTCTCCTCTTTTATTTTGGTCTTATATTATCATATCTAAGGGATCCAAGGGCTGAATTTCAATTCTCTAGCAGCCATTCCTAAAAAATGCATTTTTTAGGCATGCCTTGCTAGCAGTCCCAATTTGGAATATTACAGTGGTATCAAAGCAACTATCTTGGCATATCATGTGCTTTGCTTATTGAAGAGCCAATATGTATTTTCATGGGAATAAAATACTGATAAAGAAGTGTGGTTACACCGAAGACACAGAAGTAAAGGGTCCAAACCCTTTATTTGGAAGTTTGCAGAGAGAAGAGTTCTCAAAAACTCTTTCTCAAGTTATCCATGAACTGAAGGAAGAAATCTGGGGGATGAAAAGGGAAAGACATGTAGATCCCTCAGGAGGATTCTTACATCAAGAAAGCCCCAATAATTCTTAATATGTGTATGAGCATTCATCCACACAACCTGATCTGCAACGTTGGAGCATGCCTACTTTCTTGTCAAAGAAAGAAGGAAAAGGAGGAACACCAAAGGAGGAATCTCTTGGTGATTATCTCAAAGAATATGAGTCTCTATCAGAGAGATCCAAAATGCATCTCATTTTCCTAGAGTTTTTTCAACTCAAAGAAGAAAGATCCAACAACTACAGTAGAAGAAAAGGGTGCATGCAACACACTTTGGGTAGATTCTTTCTACCTATTTTTGATGGATCACCTAAAGACTCGGCCAAGTCTTGGGTAAGGGAGCTTGACACCTACTTTCAGCTGCATCAAATTTTAGAAGAAGAAGCCTTGAAATTAGTAGCACTACATCTTCAAGGAAAGGCTTATTCTTGGTGGCTATTTAAGTCCTCTTCCTTGAAAGGGATAAATATCTCTTCTTATGCAAAGTTCACTAGAGGACTAGTGAAAAGATTTGATGTAAGACATTCTGAGACTTCTTGGGGAGAAAAAATCAAGCCCAAGGAATCTGAAACTTTGCATGAGTTGGAAGGATCCATAAAGCCAACTCCATTCCTGAACATTGTTTAAAGGGTTGATGATCTACTTCATGACTTTCCAAAGGCAAAAGGCCCACTTCAGCAAGAACTCTCTTCTTAAGGAGAAGACATGAGGGTTCCTTCTTCACTAATAGATCAAGAAAAAAGATCTCTTGATGATGAAGCATTCTCCAATGATGAGGAGAAGGGAGAGAAAGAACAGAGAATATCTTGTGGCGTTGTGACAACAGGAGGAGGTATATTTTCTTTTGGAGATGGAGATGAAGCAATGGCTTCCACTAGAGGGGTTCTTACACCTCTGCAAGGAATTCCTAAGGATATTCCCTATGGAGGACATGAGAATCATGTGTATATGCAAAAATATAGTGAGACAAAAAAAGGAGAGATTAACAAGCTGATCCACTATCATAATTTGGGGCAAATGCTCCAATCAGAGGCACTCTTACACCACTAAGAGGGGTTTCCAAATTTCATGAGACTTCCACACATAAAATAGAGTTGAAATTGCATAGTGGAAGCAGGGACATGAGGATCCCATCTATTCTGCATATGAGGATGTTCCCTGAAGCCTCATTATCTAGTGGAAAATCACCTGGGAGGCCACTAGATTCAGATTTTGTGGGGGATACCTCAAAAATTTATGCTACAAGATTAGATTCAGGAGTGTTTGGAGCACTTGAAGGCAAATCTACAGTGTTGGGAGACTTGGGTAAGCTCAGGAAGGAGGGAAATCTTATTCCCTTATCATCATCACCTAATCTCCTTTCTAATCCTATGCTGTGGGAGGAGAAGAATGGAAGGAATAGCCTTCCAAGACACACCTTTTGCATAGGAGATGTCAAGGGAAGGGTCAGCAACATGACAGACATTTCTGTTGATGCATCATCAATGTTGTCATTGTTGAGCAGTGTAGATCTTTATTGGAAATCCAAACCACTAGTGGATTATTCCAAAGATCTGCACACATGTATGATACTTGATGACCAACTGAATGAAGAGGGCTACTTAGTCCAAGGAGAAGTCATCTATCATCATGGTATAATATTATTTCCTAGAGCTTCTAATCTCAAGCATAATATCCTACAAGGAGCCTACAAGGAGTTCCGTTTCAGCCATCTGTATTCCATGAGGATCTACAACATCATCATGAGGAGATTTTATTGGGAAGGCTTGGAAGAGGAACTATATCAGCATTTTCAAGAATTCATGAGCTATGTGGAGTTGGGGTAGCCATGGGACTCTATGCAAGAGTCAATTTAGCCATCTCTTCCTTATTTGGAAAGGGAAGAAAGATCCATGCACAACTCCATGTGTATGAGAGACTTTGTTGGTAAAGGATATGTTGATGTAAAGCAAGTTTATTTTTCTGATTGTACATGTTATTTTACCATTTATATGAAATCCATGACTCCTAAAAGGAGAAATGTATCATGTAAATCTCATGGCAATTGTTGGGCCACTAAAATTTCTAAATTTGGCCACTCCCTTGATGTGCCAAGAGAGATTTACTTTCATGATGGGTGCTTCCCAAAGGCACCAAACATATCTCTCACCCTCAGCAATAGTGAGATGACTCGAGCAGAAAGTAAGTGGTGGGAAAACAACTTACCATGTATTGATTTGAGGCAGGCAGGGGATGCTCTACGCTGGATCCACATGTGGGACTATGACCCACCTCCATATGCAGAAATTTCTATTTGTATGTACATTGTTTTGACTCCCTATATGGATGATGTACTTGTACTTTTCATAGGGATGTATAGAGGAAGGAGGGAAGGAATGCATGAGCCATATGGAATGGCTACTCCCCATGTAATTCATTTCTCATATTTCAGGGAGAACATTGGGAAAACCATGTTTGTTTCTTATGATCTATTGTCTTCTTACGAGATGAACTATTTGTGTCTCATAAGAATCTTGGTGTAACAAGTCATGGAGGGTTGGTTTGGTGAACTCCTATCACAAGGAGGAATATTAACTCATTTTTATGTCACCAATGGAGGAGGAGATGAGATTCGACACTCACCATATTAGTTGCTTGAGGACAAGAAACATTTTGAAGGGGAGGACTGTAATGTTCCTAATTAGCCCAAGCTAATAGGAATATTCAATTTTGTTTTGCCTTTTGCTTTCATGAATGAAATTGTAAAGGAGAATCAATTAAACTCCTAAATTAGAAAAATAAATCAATGCCCATGTGAACAAGGCTAAATCTAGGCTGCCTTAATAAAACTCCCTTATGTGTGAAAAGGATTGTGATAATTGATTGGGTCAACAGGACCAAATCCACAGCATTATCCAGATACATTGTATCTCCTAGATGCACAGCGCAGATCTAGTTTGAGGCCACACATGTGAAAGGAGCTAAACCTTTGAGATGGTTTAGGTTTTTGCAAGGATTTTATCCTACAAAAGAAAGAGGATAACATCATAACAGGGTTGTTGAACATATTGTCTTGAAAATATTTGTATGTTTAGACACTTCTCATCCTCTAGTTGTTTAGCTAAGAATAGTGTTGTTTAGCACTTGGGTGTTCCTGATTGGGAATCCCACCTCTTTCCTTGAGAGGCCTCTTGGAAGATTCTTGCATTTCTTGTCCACTATTAGGCATTTGGCCAAGCTTCTACTTCCAACTACAATGCAGATCTTGTTGAGGGTTTGGTTGTCTTTGTAAGCTGCAGCAAGTGGAGGATAGATCTGTTCAGATCTAAGCCATTCTAGTGCCTCTTTTCAGTGGGAAAGTCTTCTATCCCATTGGAAAGAGTGTATTGGATCATCAAAGCTCCAGATCCATACCTTGGCATCAAGCGAAATTTTTCATCAAGTCTACAACGCATTTTTTCTTCCAGGACTGCATTATCTGCAAGAGGAAAGTTGGAGGGAGTTTTGGCAACATTTGAGGAGTGATCTCTTGTGATGAGAACTCTTCTCTCATTGTGGTGATCCATGGATTTTTGTTCTTATCCATGTAATATTCAGATCTGATCTGAATACTCATGTACAAGTTTTATAAATTTTGCAGAAATCTGCAGATCTCTTGCATGAGATCTCATATATACTCCATATGCTTCATGTTTTGTTGAAAACCCCAAGGGGTATGTAAAATAGAGATAGTCTAGTGTACAGATCTGATATAGATCTAATATTTTGTACATAGATCTATTCTAGATCCAATTTGTAACCTACACCTGCTGTATGGTAATAAAAATAACACTGTTAAGGCTTTGCAGTGAAATATATTGTTGCAGCACCTCTTTTAGATGGTTTTTCTCATGAAATTCTTCCATATTTCTCTTGTACATTGATTGGGCCACATTGTAAATCTGATTTACCATTGTATAAGATATTTTTTAGCTATCATATTTCTCTCTTACTACTGTTAACTAAAACTGCGTTATTTTCTGGGCAGTGTTCTTTGTATTGCTACAACCCCTTCCTTGGGCAACTTCCAAGCCATACTAGGCGTGGGAGATCTGTTTAACCCACCTAGTTTGATTTGTTTCTACTCTCCTCTTGGATTTGGGTCTTATATTATCATATCTAAGGGATCCAAGGGCTTAATTTCAATTCTCTGGAAGCCCTTCCTGAAAAATGTGTTTTTCAGGCATGCCTTGCTAGTAGTCCCAATTTGGAATATTATAAGTTTCCTGCTCGCCTATTGGGTCCCTTCACCATTTTTGGCAGTGGTTCTATAGGCATATTTGGAATGGTCAAAGGTGCAGTCGGTGCACTAGCACTTTCCCTTGAGGTATTGGTGTCTGGTGGGGTGTCGTAATTACGATTCAGTGTTCGAAAAAACATCTCTTCGCCAGTCATGTAGATTTCATGGTTTCCTTTCCCGCAGTAATTTATATTTTTCTGCTGAGTGCTTATCAGCCCTTGATGGGGGAAAGGTTCTTTCATCACAGATGGTTTCTGGGAAGATCCTCCTTGTCCTCAGTTAATATGTAGCTTCTTTAGCTTAGGGAGATTGGGACAGTGGTGAGTATAGTGGTCGTACTTACCACATATCAAACAAGAATGGTTTGCTCGAAGAGGTGGAATTTTTCTCTGCCATTGGGCATTGCTTGGCTCTTGGATCTGATTCCGATTTGAGTTGCCTCCAGCCTGGGATTGCAGTGGGCATTGCTGGTTGTTGCCCCCTTGTCCAAGGTTCCCTTTTGGCTTGTTTTTTTATTTTTTCTTCACCATGTTAGGAGGGTAGTTCTCCTAGTTGTATTGGTCTGGTTCGTTTCGGGACGACTTCACAAATTTCACCTGTGCATTGGTCTGCATAGGCAGGTCTTGTGCTGGGGACTGAGTATAACACGATCCCTAGTTTGCACCTAGATGTTGGAGGGGAGCTCTTCTGTCAATGTTTCTTTCTGCATACTGATTCCTTTGAGCCTAAGGATAAGGTCCTCCCTGGTGATACACTAGTGCCCTGTTGGTCAAATTTTGCTGAGGCATATGATGACTTTGAAAACTGGGTTGAGGTACATTCTAGGTAGAACTGTATGTGTAACTGGGGTTTTGACTACTGCTACATAGGTAACCTTGGGTCAATAACCCAATTATTCTATCTGCAGAGTTCGACGTGCAGAAATCGATCGTCGAGTTTAGCTTTACATAAACTGCGATACTACCTCCATTCATGAGATGGTTTGAGATATACTGCAGGGGTCTGTCTAAAATGTGTCAGTAATTCCATTCCGGAATCATGAAGAATGGGTAACTAAAAATATGTTAGGAACATGGTGGTGAGGGCGCCAAAGGTTCCATGTGAATCTGAGGGTTTCTCCACACACCATTTTGCGGCTACTCTAGTCAGAGTGCATTGAAATAGTCTCAATCGAATAATGTTGTCAATGATACTGTTCGATGAGCACCACAGGTGGAAGGTCATGACATGATTACTTGGGTCTTTCGCTTGCTTTCCTTTGAACTTTAGAATATCCGAAGGGAGCTTTGTGGGAATGGGAGGCCATGTAGGGTTGTGTGCAATGGAGTCATTCATTAGCTTGGTTAAATCAAGTAGATTCAACAAAGCTAAGAAAGGTGATTGCGAGGTTGACGTCATTGCACTGTGCGAAAATACAAAGTTTTGGTTAGCAAGAGGATTAGTCTGTGACGTACCCTACTATGTATTCGGCTCACTTCCCAAATGGGATGCACTCCTATGCCCCCTAGGGGTTGTGGGAGGAGTGGTCTATGGTGTGGTGTTGGGAGACTGATTAGGGTTCCCAAGTATGGATGCCCCAATAAAGGATGAACCTATAATGGTGGCAGTGTTTCATCTTTGACGCCTAAATAGCGAAAGACCTGAACCCCTCACGGTAATGGGGGGAGGTCCAAAAGATGCTTAGATCGACGAGGTCCCGTTGGGTCGATTCTGGTGTTGAACAGGTTTGGTTTTAGAAAAAATTTAGAGGATAGAGTCTATGATCAAATAAAAATTCTTGTCACATGCATTAAACAAAGCAAAAAATAAAATAAATTTCCCTTTAAATTAATCTATGTGATCAAGTAATTAAAAAAAAAGTGGTTTTTGTTTGTTTACGTATGTTACTCAAAATCCTAGAAGACCTATTCTTCCTCACACACTCAAATGTAACTAGGCCTTGAGAAGAGATCTTGCAAGTGCTGGCACAACATCCCATAAGAGCTGGCGATGCCCCCAGACAGTTGAAGAAAATCCACCAAGGTAAGGGTAGATGGTCTGGCGCTTGCCTGCACCATCACCTATAGGGAAAGGATGCCTTAGTTTTGGTCACTAAGTACCACCGTCCCATGTGAGCATTCGAGTCTTGGGCTTCTTGGTAAGTCAACTAACAGTATCGAGTATCAGTCGGGTCAGGTAGCCACAACTGATACCACACGCGTTGCGCCTAAGCCTAACCCCCTTTGAAATGGGTCTTTGTCGCGCTCAATTTTTCTTTTCCATGGGCTGATAGGTGGATTTTAAACTCCCTAAACAATCAACTTCTATATTTCGAGATGAAGAGTGATCAAGTTGGCTTATTGGATGCCTATCCCCTTGATCCTAACTTAAGCTATAAATTCTTTTGTGGCCCTTGTGGGGAGAATTTAATGAGTTTGGTTAAGTTAGTTTTAGGTGTCTTTGCTTTGCTTAGTGAGTGAACATGTGTGAGAAAAAAGTGGACAAGCACATAATTTTAACGTGCGGATATTCAATGATCCTTTTGAAAATCCCCTATTTAAACTATGTTGTATTGTTCCTGGCTCAAAAGAAAAACATGTGCGGATTATGGGCCGCTTTCTATTTTCCCTAGTTAATCTGTGTGATCAACTATAGGGAGATGGTGAGTTGTGAATAAGGAGCATTCATATGCTTACCTAGGATCACCAAAGGGTGCAAAGGTCGCAGATATTACTTGCTCTTATATAAACAAATCAATCCTAGTCCCGAAACTCCTAGTGTAAAAATTGAACTAAACTAATAGCTTTTACGCTAGAAAAAAGAAACTAGCTATGCATGCGTGGTCTTGGGCCACCTACTTTTGCTATTTATCTAGGTGTGTTGGTACCAAAATTTGCAAATTTTTTTTTTTTTCAAAATGCAAGTTATTTTTCCGCCCTACTTAAACTATGTGTGAACCTTGCGAAATCAATTTGAAGTAAAACTGACACCAAGCCTACAAAAATCAACTAAGAGTGAGCTTTAGCAAGTTGCAAGGTACCGAAACCCGTGCTGGCAGGTGTATTACGGGTTTCCAAGAAATTTACAAGCAGGAAAAGACAAAAACATGGGAGAAATTTCTCATTCTGTATTTTGTGCGCAAATGGCTAAAATAGGCGTGATCTCTGCGCGCGAGTCAGCTCTGAACGCATGCCTTGGGCATGTCAATGGGAGGAAAAAGTGCACAAAGTCCTACAAAAGAAAATTTTGGAGCTGTTCTGCTTTAGTCTGTCACTTGGGATGAACTAGGGACTGCAAGAGAAATCAGGGGAAATTCAGCGCCACTACACAGCACAGAAAGAGGTTTCTGCAAAAAAGACACAACCACATAAACTTGGTAATAAATGTTAGTGGAGTCGCCAATCCTGTTGAGGTGTGTTTAGTGCACGTATGTATGAAATCACATGAACTTAAGGGGTGTGGTCTACCCACTTAAGTTATTGGTAATAGGCAGAAAAAGAAGTGGAGTCAAGCAAGTTAGTGGAACAAGCTAGAATCATAAGCATACTAGATAGAGAAATAGCATGCATATATAAACTAAAACTAAACTAAAAGCTAAAACAAATAAACACGAGCTATGAAGAGAGTCAAATGATAATAATAATACGAACGGTGGCTCTAGGCCCCTCTTATTGGGCACTGGTAGTAATAAGAGTGAAAATTTACCCTCTTGCCATAGGGCCCCTAAAACATGGGTTCTAAGTCCCAATGCAAGGATGTTTTTATCCCAATCTTGCCTCGGTGCAATCTCCCTCTCTCTCTACTGTGTTGGATTGAACTTGTTGGATGGCCAAAAATTGAGTCCCCTTTATCTTCAGCTCTGGATCACACACTACTGGTATTTCTTGGGTAATTATGGCCAACATAACAATGTGTTCACTCATTATTCATCTCATGGTGGCCTTATATAGGAGATTTCAAATCCTCCTTCCCTATCCTAGTAAATTGTGGATGGTGACCCAAGAGAGGGGTATGATTCCTTTTTGTGCTCCAAATATTCCATTGTGTGCTCACTTGGTGTCTAAGGAGGCATTGGTGGCTGTCCTTAGCTGGCTTCAAATGAGGAATCACTTGTCCTATGCTTTGTGTGGTCTCAGATAGTGAAATTTCACCACTCCCAGGATTGCGCACATTTCAGGTCATAAGGCATGAAAAGGCGCTCTTCACGAAGGATAATGCGTGCAAAAGCATTTAGGACTTGCTCAAATATGATTTTTCTCGGACCTTAGAGATTTTTAAATACTGTCCATATTTTGTAATGTCTTCCAGCCTTGTAAATCCTTCTACTTGACATTAAATAATGTCGTCTTCTACTGTACGATTTTCCAATGTTAACAAGGAGTTTGTTGTTGTGTGCTAACTGTACCTTTATGAGGGAAGGTCTCCTACATGAATATTGTCTACTAGGAGGATCCCCCCTGTCCATGGTTACTCTACAACTTCTTCAGCTCAGCGAGGTCGGGACAGTGGTGAGTGTAATGGCCATACTCACCATAGATCGAACAAGGGTGGTTCATCCAAAGAATTTCCCTCTTATTCTACCTTTGGGGGTTGATGGGATCCTGGTTTTTATTTGGGTTGGAGTTGCCTCCAGCCTGAGATCTCGAAGAGCGTTGTTGATTGTTCCCCCCATGTTCAAGATTTCCTTTAGGCTTTTTTTTTCCTTTTTTCTTAACCGTGTTAGGAGGATACTTTGGATTCTCTTGGTTGTATGGTTAGCGCAGTTGGTTTTGGGAGGGTTGCACAAAGTTCACCTGTTCATTATTCTCCATGGGCAGGTCTTGTGCTAGAGATTGGGCATATTGCGATACCTAGTTTGTAAATGATTGTTGGGGGGGAGCTCTTCTGTCATCATGTCTAACTGTGTATTAGGTCCCCTGAGCCGGAGGATAGGGTGCTCCATGCTGATGGTGGTACGATGAAGCCCTACAGGTCAAATTTTTCGGAGGCATGGGGTGCCTTTAGTAGCGAGGTTGTGGTATGTTCTCGGTATAATCATATGCATAACCACGCTATTGAACATTGCTACTTAGGTGATTTAGGGTCATCAACCCAATTAAATCATCTACAGAGTTCGACGCACCAGGAAATTCTTTGTAAGTTTGAAGGCGCCATGCGTTCGACAGGATATTGTAAATATACCCTAACTACGTATAGATCAACTCAAGCTATTGGGTGTTACTGATGGTGTCCTCTTCGAATATGGGATTTTCTTGCACTACATCATTTGAAATCTCTACGGTGAGAGTTTTCAGGAACAGGTCTAACAGAACTCGATCGTCAAGTTTTCCTTTGCACAAACTATGACACTACTGCCACTCATGGAGATGGTCCAAGATATGGAGGGCTGGGGTTTGCCTAAAGTCGGTCAGTAACTCCATTCGAGAATCATGGTGGATGGGTAACTAAAAATAGGTCAAGAACGTAGTAGTGAGGGTGCTAAAGGTTCCATGTATAGCAGAGGGTTGCTCCACATACCATTTCATTGCTATTCCAGTTAGGATGCATTGAAACCGCCTTAGTCGAATAGTATCATAAACGATACTGTTCGATGAAAACCACAGGTTGAAAGTCATAACATGACTTCTGGGGTCTTCCTGTAATGTTCCTTTTATAGCAACATTGTCAAATGACAAGGAAAATATATTCCAGAGATAGACTGCAGGGGCATTTACTGGATTTTTCACCTTTGAACACAGGATGAGCTCCAGAGGCTACCTAGCCTACCAGCAGACTCTGTCTATAGAGTGTTGTCAAGGGACAATATCCCTAAGAGGGAATTACAACAAGATTGGGAAAATCCCAATATTACAGCTAAAGTAATAAAAATACACCAAATGGAAAATAACAGTGATTCATTATACATATGAAATGTTGGAGAATATAATGGCCATCATATTAGAACATAGCAACATGAAATATACATCTTCTTGAGGAAATTATCACTCAAGAAAGGCAACACAAGCCTCAAGAAATCTATACATACAAATATGAAGATCACTGTTGAATATATTAAGCCCTAGGCCATGACTGCGTAGTTATATGAGGAACTGCTGCAAAAAATATGAAAATACATAGATATAACAATATGAGGCTCAAATAATGTGGGGGAGCATGATCTCAACCCTTGAAAATACAATACATCAATCCTCTAGAAGGATTGGCTGATATCTATACAAAAATGGCATTTTGCAAAAATGCCGGAGTAGCTGGGTAGCAGCTACTCAAGAACTGGAAATACATGGAGAAGGCTGAAATAGCTACAACAGATGAAGAACCCTTCTCCAATATAAATCTAAAGTGAAAGGTTTATCCTTTCACCCAAGACTTCCCCTCCAAAATTTTATAATCCCTCACAGCAAATCTGCACCAAGAAAAATCCTGTCTAAGAGAGGGACTGCACTGCCTCTGATGGAAGTTGGTTGGCTTGATGCTAAATATTATGGGATATGCTCTATAACCACCTTTTCTGATCTCCCAATGAATATAACATCTCTCCACTGAAAAACTAGCTCCATATGGTGTGTGGAAACCTCCCCAGCAACACCCAGCTACACTGCATAATATCTACTGCAGAAACTGCACTGATGTAAATGAATGAAGTTATGGCCTTAATCCCTGAATATGGAGAATGGAGTGAAATCCTTCATGAGCTACTCAAGAAGGAGATGAATTCCTAAACAAGACTCCCTCGTGCCCGAAGGCACTACAGCTCTGTTGAACAGCAAGAGGCAGCAACAAATCTCTAAGACTCAAATGTAAAATGATCAAAGATGTGTACAATGGATGCCTTGCTCCTCCTTTAAAAAATTAGCCTTCCCTCCATGGGCCCTACTTCGAATTAGGGTTTCCTCCATCTATAATCTTCCCTCCTATGTTGTCCCACATAGTGCTTTCCAACTCATGCCAACGTAGTTTGACTTGGTCAACCTTGGCCAAGCATGTATGAAAAACCTCTTTTCACACATGGAGGTGTGAAATCTAGCTCTAATATGATCCCCTTTCATATTTAGAGGATTTTTATTCTCTAACCATGCAAGCAATGGGTCTCCTACCCATTTTATTCATCTCCTTAACAAAAATTAATGTTACATAAAATTTGGAACATTACAGTCCTCCCCTCTCAAAATATTGCTTGCCCTCAAGCAATTGCAAGGATGAACTGAGTTTATTTCTACCCTTCCTCCTGTAGCATCCCTATGTGATTATCTCCTCAAGAAAACAATGACATTTCAACAATCAAATCTCTAAATTGTCCCTTCAACAAATGCAATCTAGCCTTGGGGTGAACATTCCCAAATAGCTATCTTGTAGAAAAAAATATCCATGAAGGAACTAAGATTTGTCCAAGGGCCTCCTTGAGGCATGAGATATGATATATAATGGGACTTATCATCCCCCATATTAATCTCTCATCCCCAAGCCATCAATCATAAAAAATAAGGTGCCTCTCAACAAGACAACTCATGAAAAATCTCCCTCCACCTTGAGCTCCAGAAATGAAGGTGGGCTGAAATATGATCATGGAAAGCACTATAACTTGCCCCTCATTGTCATCCTCTAAACTTATGATAGGTTAATAGTATGTATTGATCATGGGCTGCAAATTTTTTTCCTCCAAATGGAAAAACAAAGAGTAATCCCCCAAGGATCTTCCCTCCAACAATGAAAAATCAGCTGGCCCAAGACATGTCATCTATGATGAATAGGAAAAAATCACCATAGAATGCCCCCATAAAATTTTTTCTATAGGTTATACCATGTGCAGAAAATACAAACAATGCGTCATAGGGTTATAATGCAACCTCATCCACTGCAGCTGCAGAAAATAGCATGGCAAGTATTGTACAAGAATACCACCTCTACTAGTAAAAATAGATGAGTGAATCAACAACATAAGGTCAAACACCTGCCCATATACATACAATGGATGGATTACATTACCAAGCCCATGGCTTACCTCACAAATAAGAAAATGTGTGGCTTTAGCCATGTCTCCTCTCATGTTCCCCTTAGAACATGTACTGCAAAAAATGTGGGAGTTCTTCCTCATCAATGACACATTCATCCCATGTGTATCTCCTCTGATCATGTCCTCCATTAAGATATCAGCAATATCAGCCAAGGAGACCATACTCAGAAATAAAATGAGGCAAGTACTAAAGGTTTCATGTTGTGAAAATATGTACCAAAATTCTCCCAAGTGGTCACAACGCAGTTTCCCAAACTGCTGCTTTGAGAAATGATATGGCAAGTTGTTTTCAGCTCATGAATAATAATGTATGTTCTGATAATGCATGGTAAGTGGCTGAACATAAATTCTGAACGTACATGGAAGGTAACACTTGCTGAAGGCCATATAAAATATGGTTGTCTCCATCATACAAATTGGCCCAATTTTAATCCATGGAGCAATCTGATAAGCTTGCCCTCTTGTAGAGCTATGCACTGCAAAATAATGATAAGAGTATACAAATAAGCCAATGTAAAAATAGATCTCTTACCATATACCAGGAGTAAGATGATGTATGGATCCATGAATGAACCCTCCATAGTTTTCTTGAATGCTCCCATGAAGACGAATAAACTAGTTGCAGCAAGAATACCCTTCTTCTCATGCTTGGAAATCCAAGTCAAGAAGAATGTATCATAGATGACTTCTTCCACTACTTCATCCATTTCACCTCCTCCTTGATTATCAAGTGCAAAAAATATGAAATTTTCCTGGGACTTGTGGGTTATGGATCCACCACACTTCCGTTGGGCACACTTCATCCATTGGTTACTTCTCTAAAGAGAGAACGTTGTTGGCCTATACCCATAGGCTCTCATCAATACCAAGCTCCATTATTTGAGATGTTCTTTGTCAAAGATATTTTCATAATGCTGCAATACATAAGGATCCTCTCCCAAAGTGGAAGTACCTCTCTATCATCAAAATCGAAGGAGAGAATTTCATTTCCTCCTCCTGCAACATCATGCAAAGTATGAGAGAAATTCTCCCCTTGCTCTCCCAAGCAAAGAAACAAAGTATTTTGCTTCCCTCCCATACTTCCATCAGAAAACTCAAGTGATGAAGACACAATGAATGATATGAGAATCACATCAACATCATGCATCCATACTCTATGCTGCTCAATGATGCAAGTATCCTGCCATCTCTTTTCCATCCTTTTGGTACTCCTCCCATGAGGGCTACCATCCTGCTCTTTGCATTTCATGAGAGTTTGAAATGTAGCTCCTTGGAGACCTCTTAGGAAAGTAATCTCTCCCATGACTATGTTTGATCTATGAGGATCCAAATGTGATGGAGGTGATGTCTCCTCTCCACACATGTTCAACAGAACTGTTGATTCCTCCAATGATGTAGCAACTATCTCTTCCTCTGGTTTTACAATTTTCTTCATGATTCTTCATGGAGGTGTCATGTTTCATTTCATCCTCCAAAAGTCTACACTCCCACCTTGAAGGCTGAATTCAAATCATCAAAGACGTATGAGGATGTGGGTTCTTCTCCTCCTTGAACCCTTTGCATAGTGCAGTGCAAACATGAGGCCATAAAGTGGCCATGTGATTTGATCCTGGGACCTCCTCATATGAAATTCCACCATCCTTCAGATTATTTGCTGAAATAGAAAGTGGAACTTTACTCATGCCTTGGTGGATCTTTGTACCTTCTTGTGTGGCTGCAATGGATTTTCCTCCAATGGCTTCCTCATCCATAGATGTAGAAGGTTGCTCCTCCAAAGCTGTATCAACGTTGGTGCAATTCTCCTCCCATGGTGGAATGGATTTCTCTTCCTTTGTCCTCCCTCCATCAAAGGTTCAGATCAACCCTTGAGAAAAGTCTCCAAAATAACTCACCCTTGAATGGGCCAAGTGTTTGAACCACCAAACAAAGGTTTTATCCTCCATGTGCAGCGCTGCCATCTCCACTGCTTCTTTCTCCGCCACTGGATGCAGCAATAAAAATGCCTCCAGCTTCTTCTCCCAAGATCTAGCTGAAGTAACCCCATCAAATGTAGACAATAGAAACCCATTGTGTCTGATTTATTCTTTCCCATAGGGCCTTATATCCTCCACCTGTTGAATATACCATGAGAATTTTGTAGCTCTCTTGAATGTTGCAGAATGGGGTTTATAGTCACCCAGGTACTTGCTTAAGATCTGGAAATCCAAGCATCTGCCATGCTGGTCTTCAAGAGAATAGGAAGTGCATGGACCTTCCTCTTCTCCCCTTTCCTTTTCCTCCTCCTTAAGGAGGCTCTTCCTTAATCCAAAATTAGATGAGATGAGTCTCATATTCTTCATCATTCTCCTCTGAAATCGAACTCACAGGCTGTGCCAGTTTGATTCTTTGATACCATTGTAATGTTCCTTTTTCAAAAACATTGTCAAATGACAAGGCAAATATATTCCAGAGATAGACTGCAAGGGAATTTTTTGGATTTTTAACCTTTTAAAAAAGGATGGGCTCCAAAGGCTACCTAGCCCACTATCAGACTCTGTCCATAGAGTGTTGTCAAGGGACAATATCCCCAAGAGGGAATTACAACAAGATTGGGAAACTCCCAATATTGCAGCTACAGTAATAACAAATACACCAAATGGAAAATAGAAGTGATTAATTATACATATGAATTGCCAAAGAATATAATGGCCATCATATTAGAACATATCAACATGAAATATACATCTTCTTGAGGAAATGGTCACTCAAGAAAGGCACCACAAGCCTCAAGAAATCTGTACATACAAATATGAAGATCACTGCTGAATATATTAAGCCCTAGGTCATGAATGCATAGTTATATGAGGAACTGCTGCATAAAATATGAAAATACATAGATATAACAATATTATTCTCAAATAAAGTGGGGGAGCATGATCTCAGCAACTGAAAATACAATACATCAATCCTATAGAAGGATTGGCTGATATCTATACAAAAATGGCATTTTGCAGAAATGCTAGAGTAGGTGGGTAGCAACTACTCAAGAACTGGAAATACATGGAGAAGGCTGAAATAGCTGCAACAGATGAAGAAACCTTCTCCAATAGAAATCTGAAGTGAACGACTGATCCTCTCACCCAAGACTTCCCCTCCAAAATCTGCTAATCCCTCACAGCAAATCTACACCAAGAAAAACGTTGTCTAAGAGAGGGATTGTGCTGCCTTTGATGGAAATTGACTGGCCTGATGCCAAAGATGATGGGATACTCTCCATAAGCATATTTTCTGATCTCCCAATGAATAGAACATCTCTCCACTGAAAAACTAGCTCCAGATGGTGTGTGGAAACCTCCCCAGCAACACCTAGTTACACTGCACAATATCTGCTACAGAAACTGCACTGATGTAAATGACTGAAGCTATGGCCTGAATGCCTGAATATGGGGAATGGAGTGTAATCCTTCATGAGCTACTCAAGAAGGAGAGTAATTCCTAAACAAGACTCCCTCGTGCCCGAAGGCACCGGCACTTCTCCATTAACAACAGAAGAGGATTATGAATGCAGTCTCTAGGACTCCAATGTAAAATGATCAAAGATGTCCACAATGGCTGCCTTGCTCCTTTTTTATACAATGAGCTTTCCCTCCATGGACCCTATTTCGAATTAGGGTTTCCTCTTCTCTAGAATCTTCCCTCCTACGTTGTCCCACATAGTGCTTTCCAACTCATGCCAATGCAGTTTGACTTGGTCAACCTTGGCCAAGCATGTTTGAAAAAACCTCCTTTCACACATGGAGGTGTGAAATCCAGCTCTAATATGATCCTCTTTTATACTTAGAGGATTTTTATTCTCTAATGATGCAAATAATGGGTCCCATACCCATTTTATTCATCTCTTTAACAAAATTTAATGTCCCATAAAATTTGGGACATTACAGTCCTCCCCTCTCAAAATATTGCTTGCCCTCAAGCAATTGCAAGCATGAACTGAGTTTCTTTCTGCCCTTCCTCTTGTAGCATCCTTATGTGATGATCTCCTCAAGAAAAAGGATGCCATATCAGCAATCAAATCTCCAAATTGTCCCTCCAACAAATGCAATCTAGCCTTAGGGTGAACATTCCCAAATAGCTATCATGTAGAAACAAATATCCATGAAGGAACTAAGAGCTATCCAAGGGCATCCTTGAGGCATGAGATCTAATATATAATGGGACTGATCATCCCCCATATGAATCTCTCATCCCCAAGCCATCAATCATAAAAACAAGTTGCCTCCCAACAAGACAACTCATGAAAAATCTCCTTTCACCTTGAGCTCCGGAAATGAAGGTGGGCTGAAATATGATCATCGCAAGCACTATAACTTGCCCCATGCTGTCCTCTCCCCCACTTATGACATGTGTGGAGTGTATGCTAATCCTGGGCTGCAAATGTATTGCCCTCAAATGGAAAAATGAAGAGTAGTTCTCCCAAGAATCTCTCCTCCATCAATGAAAAATCAGCTAGCCCAAGACATGTCATCTATGATGAATAGGACAAAATCACCATAGAATGCCCCCATGACATGTTTGTTGTAGGTTATAGCATGTGCAGCAAGTACAAACAATGTCTCATAGGGTTATAATGCAATCTCATCCACTGCAACTGCAGAAAATAGCATGGCAAGTATTGTTCAAGAATATCACCTCTACTACTGAACATTAAAATAGATGAGTGAATCAACAACATAATGTCAAACACCTACCCATATACATATAATGGATGGATAACATTACCAAGCCCATGGCTCTCCCCACAAATGAGCAAATATGTGGTTGTAGCCATGCCTCCTTTCATGTTCCCTTTAGAACATGCACTGCAGAAAATGTGAGAGTTTTTCTCACTCAAAGACACATCCAACTCATGTGCCTTTCTCATAATCATGCTTCTTTCACAAATCTGATCCATATCAGCAAGGAAGTCATGATCAACAATAAAATGAGGTAAGTGCTGAAGGTTTCATGTGTTGCAAGAATGTACCAACAATTTCCCCAAGAGTGTCAGCGCAGTTTTCCCAAACTGTTGCTTTAGAAAATGATATGGCAAGTTGTTTTCAGCTCATGAATAATAATGTATGTTCTGATAATACATGGTAAGTAGCTGAACATAAATTCTGAACATACATGGAAGGTAACACTTGCCCAAGGCCATATAAAAGATGGCTGTCTCCATCATACAAATTGGCCCAATTTTGATCCATGGAGCAATCTGAAAAGCTTGCCCTCTTGTAGAGCCATGCACTGCAAAATAATGGTAAGAGTATACAAATCAGCTAATGTAAGAACATATTTCTTACCATATACCGGGAGTAAGATGATGTATGGTTCCATGAATGAACCCTCCATAGCTTGTTTGGCATGCTCCCATGAAGAGGAATGAACTAGTTGCAGCAAGAAGACCCTTCTTCTCATGCTTGGAAACCCAAGTCAAGAAGAATGTATCATAGATGACTTCTTCCACTACCTCATCCATCTCACCTCCTCTTTGTCTATCAAGTGCAAAAAATATGAAATATTCTTGGGACTTGTGGGTTATGGATCCACCACACTTCTGCTGGGCACACTTCATCCATCGGTTACTGCTCCAAAGAGAGAATGTTGTTGGCCTATACACATAGGCTCTCATCAATATCCAGCTCCTTCCTTTGACATGCTTTTTGTCAAAGATATTTCTCATAATGCTGCGATACATAAGAAGCCCCTCCCAAGGTAGAAGTACCTCTCTATCATCAAAGGCCAAGGAGATAATGCCATCTCCTCCTCCTGCAACATCATGCAAAGTATGAGAGCAATTCTACCCTTGCTCCCTCAAGCAAAGCAACAAAGTATTTTGCTCCCTTCCCATACTTCCATCATACAACTCATGTGATGAAGACATAATGAATCACATCAACATCATGCATCCATACTCTATGCTGCTCAATGATGTAAGTATCCTGCCATCTTCCCCATTCTTTTGGTACTCCTCCCATGAGGGCTACCATCAATTCTTGCTCTTTGCATTTCATGAGAGTTTGAAATGCAGCTCCTTGGAGACCTCTTAGGAAAGGCCTCTCTCCCATGACTATGTTGGATCTATGAGGATCCAAATGTGATGGAGGTGATGTCTCCTCTCCACCCATGTGTTTCGGGAAAATCACCTCAGAGGTTTGTTGGGTCAAAACCTCCACGTATTAAAAAATACGTTTATCTGTAAGGACTCACACACAACTGTACTTGAATGCAAAAAACTAGAAATCAACGATAGCAGGACTCACCCATAGTCCTACGTTCGATGTAGATCCCGCAGGGTTCAAACCCCTAGCAACCTTCCTTCCTCCTTCAACTTGCAAAACAAGAAAGAACGTGCACGGAAACCTAGTTGTACAGCGTATAATTCTCCTAAACGTTAGTGTAATCAATGTGAAACATGATATAAACAATAATAACTGCTTAATAATCAATCTTTCCACATATAAAAATAGATACTAACACAGAAGTTCAGGAACAAGATGGTTCTTCATTATTATGAATAGCATGTATAGTAGTAAAAGTGGAGAGATCACCTGAATCCTTCCACGATCTTCGAGCAGACCATCGTTCGGATTCATCCCGCCCTTGCCTCGCTAAGATTCTTCCAAGAGTTGTGCACTCGAGATGGCATATAAATGGATGAACATCTCCAAGAAACAAGGGTTTCCTGATATAAATCTGGGAAAGTGCAGGAGGCACTGGGAATCAGACTTGAATTGGGAATCCAACAGAGTATAATGACTATAAAATTTCTCCCTCCCTTAGGCCATGCACATGACGGGCTTTTATACTCCCTCAAAGTAGTTTCATCAGTTGGAAACAGTTGGCCACGTGCTGGGGTGGTTGAACTACCAGAGTAACCATCAACCCAGCCCGAAAATAGGGAATTTTAATATATTTTTTAATGATTTTAATTGCATACGCAGAAAATTACATGTGGACTTGCGTATGCACGCGGAAAAGTCTGGGCATAACCGCGTATGGGGATTTTTACACTGTTTTTTAGTGAATTTGTTCAAGTCTGTAGGAATGGGTGCCCAAAGCCATAAAAGCAATCATGAATCATATGAAGGTGAAAAATGATGCTATAACATATGCCCCCTAATATATGAGGTCAGAAGGGGTACATGATGGCCGAAATTTATTATGCACATAGAAAGAACTTCGCAAGGACAAGAGAGGACTTCACCAGATTTCAGCCTGCCAAAAAAACCAATGAAAGAAAACAGAGAGTCAACTCATGCTGAGGCGGGCATACCCATGCTCAGTCAAAAATACATCATATGGAAAGTACATAATAGATCCAAAATGTATACAAGTCTAGCTGAACTAAAAGTACACAATGAATCGTCTGAGCATGGCCCAGAAGTATAAGTCTGAATCAATGTCCAAGTATCACATATATAGAAAGCTGATCAATGATGCTGAAACTGGATGTCTGATCATATAAGTAACTGAATCTCCAAGTACCAAATCATAAGAGGTGGAACAAACGGTACAATCACGCAACTCGGGAGCCAACATATAAGATGCTGCTGTACTGAACTGCAACATATAAGGGTGGATGGCATCACTGGCAGAAACTGAATGAACTGTCAAAAGTGAACCGAGAAATGCTGATGCAACCCGAGGTCTTCACCGATCACTATGGCACAATTCTACGCAATGGGAATAAATGAGTTGAAGTCGACCATGTGAGAAATCGTTGGATTACCGGTCAATGATGTATACCGTTAACCAACGCGAGACAACCCACCGATAATGATAATGAGTGTCAAGGTTCCCCAGTACAATCTAACAAGTGCGAATGAATGAGTTGAAGTCGAACACTTGAGAGAATCTACCAATCAGGAGGCAATGATGAATCCCCATTGTCGATAGCGAAGAGTCTGCCACTGATGACTGCAAACCCTAAGGTACTGACAAAAATACTCTAGACCTTATTCCCATAGCAATGAGTCGGAGTCGATGGGAAAAGATCTGCTGGAAGGAAGGCATTAAGGCATCCCACATCAGTCCAGCGCGAGTGTAACCCGCAGGCCAAGATTTGGAAGGAATCGGACGAAGTAGAGTGATGGAACCAAAACTGAAGTACGTTTCCGACATGCACAAGATGAAGCTAGCGCAGGGAAGAAACCCTCTGAACCAACCAATAATGAAAGCTAACACAGAGGCAAGATATCCACCGATAGGGTCAAATGGAAATCAAGGTACTGCACGAATCCCAAGTGTGATAATGTGTGCTGACGTCGAACACAGGGGAAACCACTCAGTCAAAGACCCATAATGATGATCAAATGCTTAGCACAAGGTGACCTATCAATGATGGAAATAGGGCTAGGGTGCGGCTCTAGGTTTGCTCTCAGAGCAATATGTCGTAGTCGATAAGAGACAAACCCGCCAGAAAGAAGTCAATGGAGACCTTCTCAAACCAGCACGAGCAAAGGAACAAAACATCTGATGTGATAGAACAAGATACTAACAAGACCGGGAAGGCTGACTGAATAATGAGTCAAGAGACACCGCAGAATGGCCAACTCTGGTTAGACTTCCCTTGAACAAAAGCACGACTCGTGATGACCATGGCAGTAAAAAGTGACACTGTATAAGTCTGTTATGCAGAAGGCAGAAAAAAATCTCCATATGATTGGAAGAGATAACCAACCGGGGGAGGACTAACAAGTGAAACATGGTAAAAGCTGAACCTAGGTCAAAACTAAAACCATCCCAAATGTAGGAAATATATATAAGTATATGTGCTTTGTTCAAGGGCAACAAACTGACTCTGTACTGCCATTAAAACAATGAAGATACATCTTGTTCCCGCTCTTTTTGTTATATTTGATTTTTTTGTCTTTTTCATATAAGCCTGAAAAAGAATAAAAGAATGCTATGGTACAATGGATAGAACGAGTATCAAGAAACAAATGCACTAGTTCCTGGGATTGGAACGATCCTATGCTCAATGCAAGGTGGCGGAACTGGTAAGCGATACTCAGAGGAATGTTCCATCCATGGGTAAAAAGGGTGTCAAGTCGCGATAGCTAAGTGCATGCAATGGTTAACTTGTACAGATAGACAAGGTCAAAATTTGGCTTAAACATCGAGTCCAAATGAAGCTGGCTAAAGGCCAGGATAAACAAGTAGCCAATATGCAATGCAGTAATACAACTTAACGACACCAGGGAGCCTCTAGGGTAATAGCCAGAAAAATGATAGTGAGGAAGAAGAAGAATGAAGCTTCAACACGTAAGTCATGGCGGGACTAAAGAGGACTCCCGAGCCTACATACAACGCAGCATGGGCAACAAGTGATAGCGAGGAACTAACTAGGAAGCCCATGTAAAGGAAGGCTCTACCATCAAGTCATGATTAAATAATCGGCGAGTGAAATGGGTGTAATAGTCATGACTTGATGGGATCGACCCTATGGCAAGTGATCAGTATGGAGGCTAGTATGCAAGATGCAATGGAAAGTGATTTCCCTAACCTATATGCCAGTGAAGATCATATACCTGCCATGACGAGTCAGTAATCATGGATCAAAAAACTGGGAAAAATCTCAAATTCGTCAAAATGTACCTGAAAACATACCAAACTGGGCACTTCCAAGCATCCGGGTTATGCAGCTTAAGATAGATCGAAAAAATAAGCATAACAAATTTTTGCAAAAATTTTCAACTTTTTGGACATAAATAGACCAATTACCTCATATTTGGTTCATTATTACATTGCTGATTTGGAAAAAAGTGCTCTGGAGCAAAAAACTTCTTTCGTCAAATCAGGAGCAACTGACCATCAAATCGCACCGAATTTGTCAGGTAAGCTCATCAATCATCCTTGCAAATCATTTTTTCCGTTCATAAATTAAAATTTAGTAATTTTCGCCATAGAAACCCTTGCTGAAAATCACGGGTTTGCGCATACGCGGATTAGTAACGATAAAGTCGCGTATACACGCGATTGTGCATAAATAAAGTCATGTATGCATAGGCCGAAATGAAAACTGCGTAGCTAATGAAGGATTTATTGAATTTTGACAGGATGACGATATCATGGAGAGAGCGTGAACACAGTGCAATTGATCAAGATGTCTTGCAAGATCGAGCATCGCTAAATATTCTTCGGAATTGCGGTTTGCTCAAGTTTTTCAAAATGCCAAATATGAAGAGTAATGTCCGGTTGCTCGAAATGCTTGTGAACTATTGGGAACCGGAAGAGGACTGCTTTATGATAGATCAGATGCCTGTACGTATTGAAGTGGAAGACATATATTTTATCAGTGGACACTCCCGGAGGGGGGAACCAGTAGACTTGCACGGGAAGCCCTTGGGAGGGCTAACCGTGGAAGATTATGTCCACATGTACTGCGTAGAGGGTTCCAAGAAAGTTGGAACTCAAATTGAAATTAAAGATTTAAGGGATTTGCACATGAAAATCCTCCTTTTCACCATTGCCAGAGTGGCAGGATCTGCCTCCCTACACCAGGCGTCCAAGACGCAAATGAGCATAGCAGTGGAATGCTTAACTCATGTATATGATTGGTGCACCCGCCCTATTACTGAACATGAAGCAACAATTGACCTCTATCCGCCAAGTAAAGACAAAAAATTTTGGATACGGTACAATTTTGATGACATTCTTCTTCGAGAAGATACCAGCATTGAGACCCAGAGTGATCTCTACCATCAGCAGCCCGAGAGACCCAAGAATTGCCCGCTGGGCAGACATGATGAAGAGATTAGGGGGAAGTGAAGTTCCCCGGACCACTTGGGATGATGAGTTATTCCTTTGGTGGGGAGAACAAATCATCGCTGTGGACGACTATCCCTATGCCGGGATGGACTTACGTGGAGATCCAGATCTTGTCCTTCCACCAGGCGTGGCATGGAGCACAATCGGTAAGTTTGCAATTTTTGACTTATATAATTTTTTTTTGGATTTTTTCAATATGTCTGAAAAAATGTGAAAAAAAAACATGTTTTTGATTGGATTCATAATGACTTACAATGTAAACATGATCATGATACAGATATTGGACCAGTTCGACCTGAGGGTTTCCCACGCCACAAGCATCGCAGGGGCGAAGCAGATACAGTGGATTCAGACAGGACCCTTCAGGCTGTACAGAGGAACTTGGAGGGATTAACCTGCCAAGTACCTATGGCTGTCGTGGAAGATCTGCCGGAAGTCATCCAGAGACGGGTGGTAGGAGTGCCCCGAGACTGGGTACAGTTATTCCGCCGAGTTGCCACCACGATCATGTTCTATAGGAACATGACTTCTGGGCAGGGACCTCAGGAGTAGATAGATATGATGTATCAGATGACTGTATATTTTTGAGACTGAACATGATCGGGAATAAGCCCAATTTTTGTATGACTTTATGGATCCAAATTTTGTAAAGTTTTTGAACACTCTGATGATATATATACAATGATGTTTGATGTGATGTGATAAATGTATCAAAATATATGATGTTTTTGATGATTAAATTTTATTGTATGGAATGATTAATATGCCAATCCAGTGCCTGATTAGCTAATGAGTCTGCCAACCAATTGTCAGCTCGAGGAATATGAATGAAAATTAAAAAATGAAATGATCTTTGTAACAAACGTACTCTCAAGAACAACCGTAGTAAAAATGGATCTCGAACCCGATAAGTATTGTTCAACTGCGACACCACCAGCTGAGAGTCCAAGAAAACTACCAACGAATCAACACCCAAAGATATTGCCTCCGAGATTAGATAAACAACTGCAATGTATTCTACTATATTATTGGAAGCAGGACCAATGCAGACTCCTCTTGATACTAACAGCTGACCGGATGGATAATGAAGCACCCAAGCCGCGGAAGCTAAGTTCCGGGTGTGTCTACTAGCACCATCGGCGAAACCAAAATGACTCATGATATCCAAGACAACCTGCCAAAGCAGATAAAAAACATCACCAACCCATCAAAGATCGAAAATCAACCAGATATGTACAAAGAAAAACTACTATATACAAAAGCAACATGCCAGGCCGAAGCCTAGGCATAATACTTCTTCAAATAGAGCCCATTTCGGGGCTCCGGCAACTCGTTTCCTTCGAAATCAACCAAGGTATATGCCCCTTTTTTAAGGACTTTTTTAACAATGAAGGGGCCATACCACATAGACTTAAATTTTCCTGCCCCCAGGGCATCCTTTTCTTTGGCATAGACCAAAACAAGGTCACCTTCCGAAAAAACCCTGGGTTTGACCGCCTTATCGTACTGAGCTTTAACTCGGTTTTTATGTGCTTCATTCATTGTGGTGGCATCCCGACGCTGCTCATCGAGATGTTCCAGATGAAGGAGCCGTTCTTCAAGACTAGAAGTGTCAGGAAGAAGTTCAACAGCTAATTTAAGATAAGGAATCTCGCATTCAATGGGAAATACGGATTCCAACCCATGCACTAGCTGAAAAGGAGTAAAGCCAGTTGCAGTTTTCACTGAAGTCCTATATGCCCAAAGTGCAGGATATATCATAATATGCGAGTTGGATCTAGCTTTATCAATTGTCCTTTGAAGAATTGTCTTCAAGGATTTATTCACGGCTTCCACTTGCCCATTGGCTTGAGGATAATACGGAGATGAATGCTCCTGCCAGAAACCCAATTTGAGAGCCAACTTAGCCATCATACTATTCTGAAAATGACTGCCATGATTAGTGACAATCTCTCTAGGAATACCAAAATGAGCAATAACCTGGTTGAAAAGAAAAAGAGCTGTAGTCTCACCATCATTCCCAAAAGTAGGCATAGCCTCGACCCACTTTGTAAAGTAGTCTACTACTACAATAATGTACTTGTGACCTTTAGCCGAAGGCGGATTACAGGTAGTATAATCAATACCCCACTTTGTAAAGGGACTGACAGTAATGATTGGAAAAAGCAGAGCTGGATGAGCGCGCATTTTTCGAGTATAAACTTGACATGGATGACACTTTTTGACCGACTCCATACAATCCTTGAAAATCGAAGGCCAAAAGTACCTAGCACGCAAAATATTTTGGGCTGTAGCAAGCCCAGATAAATGACCCCCACAAGCTCCACTGTGGGAATCATTCAACACAGCCTCAGCTTCTTCAAGAGTTAAGCAGCGTCTCAGGATTGAATCAACCCCTCGACGGTATAAAGCATCACCAATAATCAAATAATTCTTGGCCAAGTGACGCAGCTTACGATGCTCATCTTTCGAAAAAGTCGAGGGAAACTTCGCAGTCTAAATATACACGATGATATCTCCATACCAAGGATCCTGTGAAGAGATAAGAAACAAATGTTCATCCGGAAAGGATTCGTCATAGATCATCTCTTCCCCACAGGGCAACTCGGAGATCAATTCCGCGAAAACCAATGATTTCTTGGACTTGGCAGACATAAAATCAAGATCAAATTCCTGCAAAATCACAATCCATCTATTGTATTTGCCCCCAATCACTCGCCTACTGAGGATAAACTGAAATGGATTGGCTGCTGCCAAAACATAAGTTTTTCGTAGAATAATGTAATGCCGGAGTCGCTGCACAGCATGAACTGCTGCTAAAGCTAATTTTTCTATCGGAGTGTACCGGAGTTCAGGTCCTACCAATCCTCGACTAAGATAGTAAATAACATGCTCTGCAAGAGCATCATCCTCCTGAACCAGAACCATACCGATGGTAGATTCTGCTGCTGCCAGATACAAAAGGAAATCCCTGCTATAATCAGGTGGACTCAATAAAGGAGTAGAGGTCAATGCTTTCTTCAAAGCATCGAATGAGCATTGAGCGAAGTCATCCCAAAGAAATGGAACTCCCTTCTTCAACAATATCATAAATCCCTTTGTAACTTCAGCATAATTTACGATAAATCTCCGAAGAAAATTAGACTTTCCTTGTAGACTTTGAAGCTGACGGATAGAGGACGGGGGAGGCAACCGAAGTATTGCCTCAACCTTGAAGGGATCTACCCTAATCCCTTCCCTAGACACAGTGAATCCCAATAATCGACCAGATGTAACCACGAAAACGGACTTGTTCGGATTCAATCTAATCTTATAGAACCGACATCGTTCAAATATTTGCGAGAGGTGAGCAGGATGATCCATCCTCTTTTGAGAATGAGCAGCTAAATCATCCAAATACGCCTCAATAATATTTTTGATGTCGTGGAAGGCATATGACATGGCCCGCTGAAAGGTAGCCCCAGCATTTTTAAGACCAAAAGGCATCTTCTTGTATGCAAATGTAACCCAGGGACAAATAAAGGCAGTCTTATGCTGATCTTCAGGACGGATAGTAATTTGATTATATCCGGAGAAACCGTCCATGAAGGAGAAAATCTCATTACCGGCACACTCGTCAATGATCTGATCGATGAATGGTGTGGGGTAATTATCTTTAGGACATGCTTTATTTAAGTCTCTGAAATCAATGCAAACTCGAATCGTTCCTTGCTTTTTATCTACAGGAACAGGGTTTGAAACCCATTCAGTCAAAGGAACAGGGAAAATGAATCTTGCCTTAAGCAGCTTCTCCACCTCAGCTTTGATAGCTGCTGCCTTCCTAGGATTGACCGGACGAAGTTTTTGCCTCATAGGCTTAGCATTTTCGTAAGTCTTGATCTCATGCTGGACAATAGATGGATCTATACCAGGCATTTCCTCATAATACCAAGCGAATACATCCCTATACTCTTTAAAGAGCTCAGTGTAAATTTGAATCTCTTCACGGGAACATTCAGCTCCGATGAAGACATTCTCAATAATATTGGGATCCCTGGAAATGTTCACCGGGATAGTAGGAGAAATCACAGCCATTTTCCCTTCAGCATAAACCTGTGTTGGTGCTAAAGGGTTCAGGACTGGGTGAACAGGACCAGGAGACTGAGGACTTGGAAAACTTGTTTCAACTTTGCTCAAATCAGGTAAAAAGTAAGATCGATGATGCAAGTCATCCCACAGTCTATCTATACCTGTCATAGCTTCCAGGATGGCCTCTTCAGATGGAAGAGTGGTATCAAGGCAATCCTAGGTAGAAGAAGAACTAAGTGTCCAAGCTGGAGCCACATCTCCATCCAACTCTTCCGGTGAAAGAGGAGCTAGACTGGATTCTGCAGAGTCAACAATAGAATGATAAGCAATCTCAGTTACAGACATTGGAAATGCCATTCCACCCACTTGACCTTCCGCTAATATGGCTGTAGGGGAAGGTAAGGTCCAAGGGTCCGAAAAATAATGAGTTCTGAAGAACTCTCTTCGAAGAGGAGCCTTGGAGGATGAAATAGCATTTATATGCACCGTAGGAGGAGGAATATCGAAAGTAACCATGAAGGAGGAATACATTCCAACTCCTAAATTCTCAACAGGCGCCTTAGTATTATCCAACTTAGGAACAGATGAGTCAGTAGACGCATTCGGGTCTACAGGAGGACAGTCCAATTGATCCACTGTAACGATCCTCCCTTCGTGAGGGAAACATATAATCCGAAATAGTGAGGATGAAATGGCATCCATCTCATAAATCCAGTTTCTCCCCAACAGAAGGTTGTAGTCCAAGCTTGCATCCACTACCTCAACCTATATATTGATAGTTTTTCCCCCAACACAGATGGGAAAAGCTAGGACAATACCATGGGGTCTGTGAGAATGACCATCGAACGCAGTTAGAAGAGTGGTAGATGGAACAGCTTTGGGAGATCCAATTGTCTTCCAACATGTGAGAGACATCACGCATGTGGAAGCACCCTCATCAACAACCGTCCGAAAGATGTTGCACTTCCGGTACAATGATTTAATATGAAAAGCCATGTGATGGGGGAGTCTCTTCTTAAAATTAGACATATCAAAAGTAATCAGAAGAGAATTTTTCAGATCAATAGCCCCAATGGCAGTGAGCAAAGCACTGCGCTGAGCCGGACAAGACTGGAGTACCTCTAAAGCCGACATAGCACAAGGACTCTGCGCCAGATCTTCCACAATAGAGTAGTTCTGGGCAGTCCTAGCATTTGGATTAATCATTGATTGCTTAGAAGATGCTTTGGGCATCAGAGGCATAGACTCAACAATAGGCTTTGTAATGTGAAGCGGCTCAGTAGCATCAGGAGTATCCTTAGCTTTCGAAGACTCTTCTCCTCCATAATCACGGGATCTCGTAGCAATATCCACGTGAGCACTCATCATGAATATGTTCAATGGAATTTCCCCTTCCTGGGTGCCCCCAGAGGAAGCCCTAGGATTTTGGTTCGCGCCAACAACTAACTGTTGCCCTTGGGGAAAAGGGTTAGTTAACACAGCCTGGGAACTAGAAGAACCCTGCTGAGCTAACAAGCGCTGTGCATCCTGAATTTTAGGGAAAAGGTGTGTGAGATGATCTCTAGTACATAACTTGCATGGAAACTTCACTTTCTTTTTGTCCTTTGGACCCTCACCAACATGCTCGTTGGTTTTATTCACATTACCCTTCCCATTCTTGCCCTTTTTCTTATTATTTCGTCCCTTCTTATTCCCTTTGGATTGTTGATTTCCTTTGGGATCAGAAGCTTGGATAGCATTTATGGACAAAGACTGGGAAGGCGATGACTCAGCAGGAACAACCTGACTAGAAGGAGAAGATTGCAAAGACAACTGTTGAAGTTGAGTAAGCAGGCTGGCTGCACCACTATTGATCGACCCGATCAGCCCATCACCATGCAGACCAGGCTTAGTTTTGGATAAATCTAATTTGGAGCGAGGAGCATTGGGAAAATATTTATGGAGGACCCTAGACTAAGAATAGATCAGTTCCAGCTGATGGGCCCTAAAAATGGCCTGCTCCTCAGAAAATACCCCGGACAGGGATAAATCTTTAGAAATGTCTGACTGCAGAGATTTCAGAAACCATTCCAAAATGAATTCTCCTGGAATATGAGCTTTAATAAGCCTCTTCCTTCTCCTCCATTCCTGAATGTGATCAGAAATGTGGGTTGCATCGTCCTGCTTAAAATTAGCTAGGAGTTCAGTCCCAGCATCATACCGGACAGGCAACTGAAAATGGTTTAGAAATGTAACATCCAGTTCTCCAAATGTAGCAAAACTGCCCCCAGTTAGCTCAATATACCATTTGGCAGCGTTTCCAGTTAAGGTGCGTTGAAACAATCTCAACCTAATCGAATCGTCGATCAGGGAGTTAGAAGAACACCATAAATGGAAAGTGGTGATGTGGTCAGCCGGATCCTCTCCATTCTTCCCTTCAAACTTTGGAATGTCTGAAGGTAGTTTGGTTGGGATCGAAGGCCAGCCCAAACTGTACCGAATCAGATCATTCATCAATTTCGATAGATCTGGAAATTTTAACGTTGCCAGAAAAGGTAAACGAGGCGGAGCCTGAGGATTCCATCCTTGATAGGATGAATTCCCAACATTCTAAAAAGAATACCCTGGATTTGATGAGGCACCAGGTTGCCAGAAAGAACTCGTAGCAAAAGGATAAGAACCTCCTCCCCACGCCGAGTTACCAAATACCGGACCAGTTCCCCCGCCCGAAGTATTAAATGAAGAGGAAAGCCCCTGATAGGGGTTCCAGGCATTGGATAGAGGGGAAAAAGTCTGATAAGCACTCGATGAGGGGAAAGAAGCATTCCCTTGGTGACCAGCGTAAAACTGATTCCTTGCCCCCGTCGTAGTGAATACAGGGTTCCAACCTGTAAAAGTAGTTGAACTTTGACCTCCAGACCAAGGGTTGAAACTCTGGGTCTGAGAAGTAAACGGAAAGAACCCTAAAGAAGGATTCGAACTAGGAACATGTCCAGTTCCGAAGGGGAACCCTTGAAAAGAAGTTGATCCACTAGCCATGGAAGACATGGGTGTAGATCCAGCTGCAGCAGCGGAAAAGGAAAAAGAAGGAATCCCACTAGTGGGCATTCCAAAATAGAAGGGACCAGATTGAGAAGCATGTGCTTGGGTGAAACCAGAGCCAAAAATAGCAGCACTAGAGGTAATCGAAGATATAGCAATAGTGCCCCCTCCTTCAACAGAAGCAGGAGTCTGAATGCCTGCAGCACTCACAGCAGAAGCCGTGTTCCCAGTCGTGGCCATCGAAAGGTATGTATAATAAGGAGGATCTTCCGGTCTCTCTGACTCGGGTCCGATGTATTGAACAACGAACGGATAATCAGGAGGAAGAGGAGATGGAAGTGAATCTGAGGGTTCAGACACTTCCTCTACTTGTATATCTTCTTCCTGCGGAAATAATACTTGCGAGGTGAGCGGAACGCTCCTCTCGAAACCAACACCGGAATCAGCTATGAAACCTTCAGACCCTTGTGGAGGATCTCTCTCCACTGTGTCGGATGCCACATGGTGGTAACCACCTGCTAAATCACTCCTACGCCTTCTCGAAGAAGGCTCTGGACTCTCGAGAGATAACCCCCGGATTCTCCTCGATCGACGAGGCGCTTGATCAGCCACTTTTATAAATTTTAATTAGACTCAAAAAAGTGTAAAGCTAGGCAAGCTAGGAGCAAAGAGCACTCACTAAAAAATAATAATCCCTGAGATACAATCAAGCAAACAACCTTCAGGTATTTCCGCTCCGGGTGATTAGGACTGGACACCAAAATACAAGAAAGCGAAATATAGGACCTCCCGAAAATAGTCTGGGATAATTATGGCCTAGGCCTGCTAGCGAAGGTATGAGAAATAGTTACGCCGACCTCCTAACGACAGCCTTTGCCGGCTCAAGTACCCAAGCTTCGCAAGGGCACCCCCCAGAAGTACTACTGAAAGTGATGCGACGTCTTCCTCAGGTACCACGGGTATTCCCCCCCGCAGTCACCTATGTGGAACCTAGGAGTGGCAACTATGGGCACCAATCCATGTCAGAAGCCGAGCTGAATGATATTGAGGTCAGATTCAGCAAATCAGAGAGGGGGTATCTCTCTTCTCAGCCTTCACTTCCCCTCTCACTTGACTCTCTAGAGGAGAGCTTTCCCGGTCCACCTAACGGAGTTGGATTTCACTCAATTAATCAACTTCTATGTTTTGTTTGAGCGGCCTTAGAGAGTTAACTCTCCACTCACCTAATCCAAGGCCCTACAACCTAGCTAGTTGGTGTATGACACTTAGAAAACTTGCTAGTTGATTTTAAATTATATCGCTTATTTTAATCGGCTGTTATGTTAAGTCAAGGGGATACGGAGGTGAAACTAATGGTGTTTTGACGCAGAAAGAAATTAATAAAAACCAAACTACATGCAGATGTAGTTATTTTCTTTCGATGAAAAGCAACTTCTACACAGGTTCTACAAGATTAAAAATTGTATTTTTCTTTTCAGATAACAAACTCACACTCACAAAAACTATGAAAATGACTAAATGCTTAAGTGCACCTGATGCAAATCACTACAAGCATGCAAATTCTAAGATGAAAAATCTCCTAAAGCAGAGTGAAATTTCCCAAAGATCCTTCAGTTTTATCTCTTTTTGGTTGTCCAGAAAGCTAGTTCCCAAAATCAAGAACTCTTAATATGAAGACACCAAAAACGCTTAAAAACAAGAGGAAGAAATCAATGACAACTCCTTTCCAAAATCAAGCCAAAATACAAAAGCAAGAAACCTCAACAAAGCTTCAAAAGATATGATGAAACGAAAACAAAATGCAAAAACAAAAGCAAACAACAAAGCAAAATGTTTTTTGAGCTTTTGAATTTTATAAAAGAAGAGTTCGAAAAGACCAAGCAAAACTATTAAATCCCAAGCCAAACAACACTTAATTTCAAGCAGAAGCTTCAAAAACGCTCCAAATCTTATAAGGCTAACTAGTAGCAAGATCAATATGAGCAAAAGAAGACAAGAAAACTTAGCCACTCAGCCTAGAAGAATAGTACAACCTTGCAGCAAACAAAAACTTCAAAGAACCAAGAAAGACTCTTTGAAAGTTGCAACAAGACCTAGTCGACTGAACTCAAGAAAACCAACCAAGAAATGGGAAAAAATCGTAGTGCAAAGCAAAACACAAAGGTAGGAAAGAGTAAATGAGCAGAAGCTCCCTGTTCTGATAAAGCAGAACAACCAAGAATCCCCAGAAAGAGATCTTGGTACTCGAACCAAAAATTCCAGCACAAGAAACAATACTTTGCCAAAAAGACTAGTTTTCAATCCAAAAAGAGAGAGAAAAGACCAAATACCACTTTCTTCACAATCCAGAGGGTACAAAGACACTGCAGGAACAGGTCTCCACAGACAGAAAGGACTAAAAAGCCAAGAAATCCAAAATTTCAAAATCTGCCTAGGTATAAGCAACTTTACAATTTAGCAACAAGCATGCATACGCGACTGTGCTAAAGGAAACACGCGTATACGCGACTCCCTTTAACAAAAAATGCGTGTATACGTGACTGTGTGTAGACAAACCCACGTATATAAAGGTAAATAATGAAAAAACAAAAAGGATCAAGCCTAGATAAAAAACCAGGACTTCAGTCTGACTGAGAAAGAGTAAACTGGACTGGAAATAGAAGTTAAAACTGTTGGAAACCTATCAAAAAGCTGAAACCACCCAATAGGGGAATCACAAGAATGCGATCCCCAGCGGAGTCGCTAGTTCTGTTTTGGGGAAAATCACCCTAGAGGTTTGCTGGGTCAAAACCTCCACAAAGTAGGGCATGCCATTCAGAAGAACTCACACACAACCGTACTTGAATGCAAAAAACTAGAAATCAACGATAGCAGGACTCACCCGTAGTCCTACGTTCGATGTAGATCCCGCGGGGTTCAAACCCCCAGCAACCTTCCTTCCTCCTTCAACCTGTAAAACAAGAAAGAACGTGCATGGAAACCTAGTTGTACAGCATATAATTCTTCTAAATGTTAGTGTAATTAATGTGAAACATGATATAAATGATAATAACTGCTTAATAATCAATCTTTCCACATATAAAAATACATGCTAACACAGAAGTTCAGGAACAAGATGGTTCTTCATTATTATGAATAGCATGTACAGTAGTAAAAGTGGAGAGATCACCTGAATCCTTCCACGATCTTCGAGCAGACCGTCATCTGGATTCGTCCTGCCCTTACCTCGCTAAGATTCTTCCAAGACTAGTGCACTCGAGATGGCATATAAATGGATGAACATCTCCAGGAAACGAGGGTTTCCTGATATAAATCCGGCCTCCAGGAAAGGCACGTGGAACCCACTGATTGAACCGGGAATCCAACAGAGTATAACGACTATAAAATTTTCTCCCTCCCTTAGGCCATGCACATGAGGGGCTTTTATACTCCTCAAAGTAGTTTGACCGCTTGGAACAAAAGACCACATGTCAGGGTGGTTGAACAACTAGAGTAACCATCAACCCAGCCCGAAATAAGGGATTTTAATATATATTTTTAATGACTTTAATTGCATACGCGGAAGAAAATTATGTGGACTCGCGTATACACGCGGAAAAGTCTGGGCATAACCGCGTATGGGGATTTTTACACTGTTTTTTAGTGAATTTGTTCAAGTCTGTAGGAATGGGTGCCCAAAGCCATAAAAGCAATCATGAATCATATGAAGGTGAAAAATGATGCTATAACAGCTTGATAATGACTTCAAGGAAATAAATCACAATATAAGCTTAAACTTGTCCAATTCATTCATTAAAGATGTTTTGGAAGAGCTTGAGAAATGGGCAAGTTAAGTGTAAATGAAGTTCTCCTAACTAAACAATCAAACAATCAACTTACAATGTTACAACATCTCATCCATGTTTAAATATCTATTGGAATATATTTGGAAAAGAACATTTGTAGCATCATAATATTTCTATTCTAAACTAGCTTCTAATTCTATTCTGCAACTCAATTTAACACCACTAGGCCTCACTCAGAAGTTATAGATTTCCTTTTTAGAATGGTCTTTTGAGAAAAGGCTTGTTTGTGAAATGGTAAAAAGGTTGCAAAATACTCTAGGTCTTAGACTGATACCAACTCCTGTCCAAATGATTATGTATTAATATGAGGTTGGAACAAAAGAAGTTTTTAATAATGAAGACCGTGGTATTTAAATTTAACAACTAATATGATTTAAAATGAAATGGATGGCAACTAAACTGGAGTGCTAATACAGTGAGCTAAAACTAAACTAGAGTGCCACTAGTCTATTTGAAGTACAGTGAACAATGTTAGACTAAAAAGCCATTATCAAACTGGAAATGAAATGACAGAGCTGAATCACATGCATTCTACCTCCGGAGCGCTATAACTAAGTTAACATGCAGCTAACATAAGGAATTCTATAGCCCATCTCGTTTAGTATGAATGATGTTTTGGAAGAGTTTGTGAGAACAAGTATGGCTGTATTATTCAAAGCAATTGAACATAAACACAATACTGAAAGCAAATACAACTAAAATATAAGACACCACAGCTACTTCTTACTCATTGTTATGATATTTTGGAAGAGCTTTGTAAGAGTAAGATTGGCTATGCCACTTAGTGTAAACTAGCAAATAAAACCTACAATACCATAGTTATGCCTTATTCATCATAATGATATTTTGGAAGAGCTTATTAGAGTAAGTCCAACTGTGATAATTAACGAAAGAAAATGCAATAAAAACCTACAATACCACAGCTATGCCTTATTCATCATAATGATATTTTGGAAGAGATTATTAGAGTAAGTCGAACTGTGATAATTAACGAAAACAAGTATGAACATAAACTTCAGAAACTTGCCTAAACTAGAAATAAAAACAAGACTAAAATACTTATCTACTATATAAACAAGGCCGTTCAGGAGGCAGGGGCCCTCTACCACCAGAGTAGCATGAAATATAGTTGAAGATCGACTCAACGCGTTCAAGGAAATGCTGCTTCTTTCATTAAAGAGGAATCACTTCAAAACAGAGTATTCTCGGACTTCAAAGATCTAGCAGTCAACCATAAAATCTAACAAAAATCTAATCTTGTCTCTCGGTTTCCCGAGCTACATTTATAGCAAATTTACATAATAGAACTTGAGATAATACAGGGATTACTGTCTTTCCATATTAAAATCGAACTAGAACTCTAAAGGTGGCATTGTAATATGACAAAGGACATCTGGACTGTCCTTTTCCTATTAGGAGTCTATCTCCTTGTTTGAGTTCTCACGTGCATAACCACGTACAGAATTCCGTTCAATCTTCATGGAGAGAAACAAATTCTAAAGGCATGATTTGGAATATGACCATGTTTGGTTTTCTCTGAGAGGACATCTGGAACCTGCTTAAACATGAAGACGGCTGCAGAATTGGAAACTAGCTACAGAATGTCTGCATTCTGTAGCTAGTCCTAGTTCAAAAAGCACTATAATGACGAAATCATAAAAACATAGCAAGTTAGTCATAATATTCATTCTTAAATAAATTTTAACTAATTTCATTGATCATTTGAGCCTGGGATGAATAATGGACAAAAGAAATGTAGTGGAATGTGGTGGAAGAAAGAACATTCTTGGAGCTCAACTACCCCCACTGCTAGATTCTTGCATGTCCTCATGCAACTATTCCATGAACTCAGAGACCTCTGCAAGAACATCCAACCCTCTTCTTCTACTCTGCCTGGTAGGTAAAGGCCTTCTGGGCTTCCTGATGACTAATTTGAACCTTAAATTGGTAAGTGCCCTGATTAACTTTTTTTTCCTCTTTTTAAACTTTTCATTGGCCTTTTCCACTTTGTCCATTTGTAGAGACAGGGTTGAGTTCATACTGGTTTTTAGTTTAACTTGCTCCCTCAGAATATCATTCTCAGTCCTGATATGTCTATTAAGTACTTCTAGCTTGTACTTATCTCTTCTTAGCACATCTATTTCGGACAATGGAGGACTAGGGATTTTGTCTCTACTCTCTTAAGCTTTCCTCTCCAATGTTTCAACATAGTTGTAAATTTCTTGCTGTGCAAGATCAATTTCTAGAACTTCTTCATCAAAATCCTCCTCAATAGGTGTTTCTTCGTCTTCTAAGTTTATAACTCCAGTTTGTTTAACTTTTTTTTTCTTTAGTATCCCCCTCAGTCTGTGGCTCCTCCTCAGTTGAGATGGCCCTTCTCCTTGTTCTCTAGCAACTTTTCTTATGATCCTCTCTTTCTTAATCTGCTTCTTAATATGAATTAATTTTTCAGAGATCATTTCTTCACTACTTTCTTGTATTGTTTTACTAGTTTCAGTTTTGGAGGATTTCCATTTTCTGCTTCTTTTTGTAGGTTGATGTTCAGGTGAAGGTTCTTTTGGTTCCTCAAAGTGATTTCTCACCAAGAAGTTATCCCAATTATCCCCTATTTTTCTCAAATGATGTTCAATCAAAATCTTGACTAAACCATGGTGGTATAAGGTTGTCTCCTGAAATTGAATTCTCTTTTGAACACTTGAAGCCATTTTCTTTAAACTTTGAAGCAAGAAATAGGGAAAATTAAGTTCTTCTTCTAGGAAATGCATTATCAACCTAAAATGGTAAACATAGAAAGTACCATATCTACCTTCACAATCGATGATTTTTTGTAGGATAAGCAACATGTTTCTCCATTTGTTCTTTAATGCAGAACTAGGGATACCCTTTTTAAAAACAGTGACATCCATACCTGGTGACTTGAGTATCTGTTTCCATGCTTCGTTATGGAATTCTCTATTCTTAAACCACATTTCTCCTTGTCTAGGCAGTCCTGTTGCTTCTGCAATAAAAGCCTCTATGACAATGAATTTAATATCTCCAACTTCAACCTCGGCCCCATTAAAAGATCTTGCAAAATTTTTAGTAACCTCTCTGTGGAAGCCACTGAATTTTTCAAGGAATTGCAACCATCTTGATTGTTATAAGATTTCTTGGATTTTGGGATAGCCTTCCAAGTATTTAGTGCCAACTGGTTCTGTTCTCACGATGAGGCCCATAATTTTTCTTCAATCTTCAATTCACTAGCCTTCCGCTCACGGTGAGAATGGTCGTTAACAAGTTGTTTTTGCTCCCAAAATGTTTCCTCTGTTTCACGTTGACAATGGTTGTTACAGAGATACCTCTATTTTACAGAATGAAATGGTTAAGAGTTGGCCGTGGAAAAGAGTGATATGGAGTGTTTATGGAATGAATTTATGAGGTGAGATGAAGAAAACAAATCAATGAGTGAAAAGACCGCGAAGATATTTTGTAACAAATTCAAAAATCATCATTAAATGCTTAGTGATGTGACCAATCCAATCACTTTAGCACTTTAACCATTTAGATTTTGAAATGATGATCGGATATGGGTTTTGAAGTGGTGGAACAGAAGGAGTTTTATCCAAAGTTTTGCGGAAGGTTTGTTCGGCATGATCAATAAAATTAATCAAAACAACTTTTTGAATAATATACAACTAAACTACACTAAAGTTTTTCATGATATGTCATTATAATCACTTCATACCTTTGCCTTTGCTTTGATTTTCTTGTGATCTTTATATGCTTTGCTCTTCCCTGAAAATCATTACTTTTTGAGTCTTCATAACCTTCTTGATTTTGCTTTTTCATAGATATTCAGGATCATTTTGTTGGAAATAAAATGATTACTAGCCAGTGCTTTCAGGCTCTCTGGCTGCAGAATGTCTTCCTGGCTGCAAAATGTTTGTCTAGTTGCAGAATGTCCAACTGATTGCAGAATGTACCTGTAGAAGACTTGAAATATGGTTTGAATCTGGAATGATGAAAGGTTGTATGAAATGAATAATGAAATATGGTAGGATGGAGTATGAATGAAATGAATAATGGAGTGGAATGGATCACAACTTATGAAATGGAGTGAAAAAGTGCCCTGCAATTTCTGCTGTGTATTATTCAATTGCAGAAAGGAGATCAAACTTAAAGATCTGAAATGGAAATGAAGTGGACCATGAAGTGAAATGGATGAAGTGTGGATGAATGAATGGAATAAGATATGATATGAATGAATGGAATGAAATGAATGAAGTATGGAATGAAATGAAGTGAAATGAGATGGATCATAAGTGAAATGGATCCGCACTTATGATTTTGTAATAGCTGCTTGTAAAAAAAACAAAATGGAAAAGTTAGAGTGTCAGAAATATTCTGATTTTCACTCCATATTTTATGTATAAACATGCCAATCAATGATTGGTTTTCATGTCTATACTTTATTATTATTATTATTAATTTTTTTTTTAAGTCTGTCTTCAAAAAATTTGATTAAGTTCATGAAGAAGAAAGATTATTCTTCATTAACTTCACATCATTGTTTTCCTAGAACTTCCTGACAAATTCTTCTCTTGAGAGTGGTTTGTGATACAGCTTCAATCTATGACCATTCACAAGAAAAGTAACCTCTTCTTCATCTATTGTCCTGATTTTTATTGCTCCATTGTCAAAAATTCTCAAAATTTCATATGGCCCAAGCCAATGTGTTTGAAATTTACCTTGAAAATCCTTGAACTTTGAATCAAACAAGAGAGCCCAGTCACCTTCTTTGAACTTCTTTTCCTTGATGTACTTGTCATGCCATCTAGCCCTCTGCTATTGGACTATACTGTTTTTCTAAACTGCATCTTGTCTGATCTCATCCAATTCATTAATCTGCTCCAATCTATGCTTTTGTGCCTCTGATAGATCAAGTCCTAGCTGAACTGCCATTTTGAAAGTTTGAATCTGGAACTCAATGGGAAACAAAACTTGTTTTCCATAAACAAGTTCATAAGGAGTATGGCCTGTTGTGCTTCTCCATGTAGTTCTATAGGCCCACAAGGCTTCAGGAAGCCTATCTACCCAATCTTTTCTATGTAAATGGACAGTCTTTGTTAGGATCCCTTCAATAACCTTATTAGTATATTCCACTTGACCATTTTCTTGTGGATGATAGGGAGTAGATTTTCTGTGTCTGATTTTGTACCTCTCCATCATTTGTTCCACTAGCCTTGATGTGAATTGAGCTCCTTGATCTGTAACAATTTCCCTTGGGACACAAAAACGAGTAAAAATATCCTCAAAAAGAAAATTAACTACAGATGCTTCAGTAGCAAAAAGTAATGGCTTGGCCTCTACCCATTTGGTAACATAATCTGTGCAAACTAATATATATTTCTTTTGTCTTGATGGAGGACTAATAGGTCCTACAAAATCCAAAGCCCATTTTTCAAAAGGTTCAATATGTACCCGAGGTTGTAATGGCATCTCACCTGAAGGAGAAGGTTTCCCTACCCTTTGGCAACTGTCACACCTTTTGACATACTCTTTAGCATCTTTAAACAAGGATGGCCAATAATATCCTAAATGAAGGATCTTATAGGCTGTCCTCTTGTCAGCAAAGTGTCCACCACAAGGTTCATCATGACATGCTTTGAGAATCTCAGGCATCTCATCTTCCCGAACACATCTCCTAATGATAAAATCTGGACCTGTCCTGTACAACTCATTAGCAACCCATGAATATTTTTCACTGTCATAAATGATTTTTCTTTTCTCTCTTGCATTCATTATTGAAGGAGATTTCCATGAAACTAAATAATTAGCAATGTCAGCAAACCAAGGAGTCTGAGTAGAAATTGAAAAAAGATATTCATCAGGAAATTGATCTTCAACTGGAGTGTCATCTTTGATGTTTTTGAGTCTATATAGGAAATCAGCGACTGTGTTTTGTTTTCCAGGCCTATCTAGAATGGTAATGTTGAATTCTTGTAAAAGCAATAACCATCTTATAACTCTGCCATTAGTAATTGATTTTTTCATTAAGTATCTAATTGCAGAATGATCTGTGTGAAAAAAAGTTTCATAGCCTGTTATATAGTGTCTGAATTTGTCTATGGCATGAAAAACAGCTAAAAACTCTTTTTCAGTTATAGTATAGTTTAACTCTACAGGAGTCAAATTTTTACTGGTATAGTAGATGGCATAAGGAATCAGGTATTTTTGTCCCAATACTGCTCCTAGAGTTGTATCTGAGGCGTCTATTGAAATATGAAAAGGTAACTTCCAATTAGGTCCCCTTAAAATAGGTGCTTCAAAAATTTTTATTTTCAGGGTCTCAAAAGCTAACTGGCAATCAGAATTCCATTTGAATTCACAGTCTTTGGTAAGCAATTTAAAGAGTGGAGATGCTATCTTGGTGAATTTTTCTATAAACCTCCGATAATATCCTGTAAATCCTAGAAAACTCCTAACATCTTTTTGACAACTTGGAATAGATAAGTTAGAGATGACTTCAACTTTTGACTCATCAACTCTAATCCCATCCCTTGAAATATGATGCCCCAAAACAATACCTTCAGTAAACATCATGAAACATTTCACATGACTAAGTGAAAGATTTTCTTATTGACATCTCTTTAAAACTTTTTCCAAGTTTGCTAAAGCTTCTTCAAATGTGTTTCCATAAACTGTGAAATCATCCATATATACCTCTACACAATCATGTATTAGATCTGAAACAATTCCTAATACTGCCCTTTGAAATGTTGCAGGTGCATTGCATAATCCAAATGGCAATACTCGGTAAGCATAAGTACCCCAAGGACAGGTAAATGTGGTTTTTTCTTGGTCCTCAAGTGCTACTTGAATTTGATTATAACCACTAAACCCATCTATAAATGAGAAGTACTTTTTGCCAGCTAATGTATCTAGCACTTGATCTATGAAAGGTAATGGAAAATGGTCCTTAAGAGTAGCTTTGTTTAATTCTCAGTAGTCAATACATACCCTCCATTTACCATTTTTATTTGGCACAATTACCAAAGGAGAAACCCACTGACTATCTGAAATAGGATAGATAAAGTTGACATTCAACAATTTCTGCAATTCTTCTTTAACAATTTCCCTAAGATTTGGATTCATCCGTCTTTGAGGTTGTCTGATTGGTTTACAATTTTTCTCTATGTAGATGTGATGAGTGCAAGTCTTAGGGCTTATCCCTTTCATATCAGTGTACTCCCATGCATATGCAGAAGAATGTCTTTGTAAGATCTTGACTAGCTCTTCTTGTTGAGATTTTTCTAGGTTCTTGTTTATGTTTAAAGTTTTGCCTAGAAATATCTCACTTGCAGAGCTGCCAAATTTATCCATAGAATGAAGAGACATCTGTCTTGATGAAAAAAACTCAATGTTGGATTCTTCTTGAAATTGGTCATGTTTATGTTTCAAAGAGGATTCAAATTTTTCTAAAGTATTCAGAATTTGACTATCTTCACTAATTTCTGAAATTGTGAAGAGAGGTTGTAAGTCTTCTTCATCCTCTATCCATTGAGTATCTTCTAAATCTGTAATTGTCCTTGCTGGAGGATACAAAGTGAATTTCTTAGTTTAACTACCATCAGAGATGTACATATCACCAGATCTACAACTAATGAAAGCATCAGTTGTAGTTAAGCAAGGTCTTCCTAATATAATAGGGTGTCCTCCTAGATTATTCTTAGGAGTTAGGATCATGAAATCCACAGGGTACTCCCAACAATCTAGGGACACTGGAATGTCTTCTATTACCCCATCAGGTTTAATCACATATCTGTCTGCTAATGGTAATAATGTGGGTGTAAAGAGAAGATTAGAAAGTTTCAGTTTATCCATGATTTGTCTACTCATGATATTGATTGCTGCTCCTAAATCAATGAGTGTGTTTTGGATCTCAATTCCATTGATGTGAATTTTAACAACTAGATTTCCTGGGTCTAGATACTTTGGAATAACAATCTTACCCATCATAATGTCTTCTATTTTTCCTTCCAGTTGAATTTTCTTTGTCTCTCTTATTCTTTTTCTTGTTTTCTTCATGCTCAACTCCTTTATTGTCTTTGCTAAAATTGGGATTTCCTTGATGGCTTGTAATAAAGGAATCTTAATGTAAACATTTCTTAGCTCATCTAGGAAATCATAATTAGGCACCATAATTTGTTTTTCTACACCTCTATGAATTTGTAATCTTTCTGGAAAGGGAGGTGTAAGAGTGGATGTTGATGGCTGCTCTAATACAAGAGTTGAAATTATTGGTTCTTTTTGTTTTGATTTTTTAATGTTTGGGTCCTGAAAAGATGTGTCTTCTTCAAGACTTTTATTTTCTCGTAGAGAATCTTCCTCAGAGTTTTCTTTTTCTTGTATAATCATAGAAGGTTTCCTCTTTTCAAGTATTCTTCCAGACCTAAGTTGAACATTACTAAGATCTAGAGGAGTAATTAGATAAGTTGGAAACTGTTGGCCTTCTATCATATATGTATTCTGAGGATTTTTATTGTTGGGGTTTGGTATGGGTTGAGCAGGCAACTGATTTTATTTTTGAGGAAATGGTAATGGAAGTGGTTGATTTTGATGTTGTATATTTTGAGGATTTTGTTGTTGAGGAAAATGTGGATATGGTGGATAAGATGGTGGATACTAATAGTACTGAGAGTATCTTCCATAGATATTTTGTGCCCCTTGTGCCCAAGCTTGAGATTGATTTTGAAATTGGGGCCAAGGTTGCTGCCAAGAATTCCAATTTGGTGGAGGTTGATTATACATTTGATCATGAAATCCTTGTGTTTGAGGTCCTTGCCAAGGTCTTCTAGAGACAAAATTGAGAGATTCTATTGAACTTGTAGGAATTTCTTCTTGAAAGACAGCTTTAAGACCAGGAAGTGAAGGACAAATCTTGGTCTCATGTTTTTCTGAACAAATGACACAGGTCTCTACAACTTTTGCATCCAAAGGACATTCTCTCAGGGCATGCTTCTTTCTACATCTGGGACAAAAGATTGCTAAGGCATCAGATTCAGATTTTTGCTTGTTTTGTAACTTAAGGGTGTCTATTTGTTCACTACGACTCCCTAGGATGTTGGATTTGAATTCATCAAGCATATGCCCTATCTCTACCCTACTTACTATCCTAGAAGCAGACTTGCTTACCCTTGCAAGAGCAGGGTCTCTTGGACCTTTTACAGTTTTAGATTTCCCTCTTGAAAGGTTGATACATAACTCAACTATTTCAGGTAATGTGAGCTGAGATATATCCCCTTTTCCCATCATGTTAAGGATATCCAACCATTCATCCCTAATTGTTTTCAACAAGAGAGCTTTTAAGGTGTCTTGATCTAAGTTTTCCATTTTTGCTCTTTTGATGTTGTAATGAAATCTCTCCAACAAATCTTCCAAATTTTCATCTTCTTTTTGTAACATATTAAACACTTCCTCCTTATGATTGATTGGCATACGATAATCCAAATACCTCTCTAGAAATTCTTGTTTCATGTCTTCCCATGTCTTAATAGAACTGTTGATCAAACTCATAAACCACTTCAATGCTGCTCCTTTCAATGTTGAAGGAAATAATTTAAGTTTTTGAGCATCTTGTAAGTAGTCATAAGTTCTACATAGAACTTCAAATTCAAATAGGAAGGTTTCAGGATCTTTAGTTTTAAGTCCATAGAAGTTTGGAAGGACAGAGGGTGAAAATTTTTTCATGGTTGTATTGGTTTCTTCATCTACTATAGGAAACCCAAAAGAGCTTCCTATTTCTCTTCTACCTCTTCCTCTACCTCCTTCTCCTTCTGCACCTCTACCTCCTTCTCCTCTACCTCTACCTCTACCCCCTTCAAATAATGTGTGTTCTCCATTAAAGACTCCTCCTCCCCCTTCTTCTGCCATAGTTGATTCTTCTGTGGAAGTGGAAAATTTTGTGTCTCTAGAAAGGGTCCTTGAATCTTCTTCTAAGGCAGGTTCAGTGGATAAAGTGGAAGGTCTTTGTAATGGAATATCTGATCTTAAGTCCCCTGGGAGTCTAGGATCAGTAAAGGATGGATTGTGGGTCTGATTTGGAGGTGTACTGGCTCTTGGTCTAGGCGAAACAAGTGGTGTTCTAGGAATCAGGCTTCTGCTTCTACTTCTTATGAATCTACCCCTTGAGTCTCTCTCTCTACGCATATAATTGTTTTTGGGAGTTTAAGAAACAAGGCTACCTAGTTACACTTCCCCAGTAACGGTGCCAAAATGTTTGTGCTCAACCTAGTCTCCTAAATTGAGTTCAATAATTGTCAACCAGGTTTGGTAAACTGCTGAAGTGTGGTGCACTATATGTGCCTAGGTATTTGTTTCTCACTACGTTGTGTCTAGTGTTTTATGATGTTTTTGGGCTTTTTTTTTATGGTTTTATGTTCACAAGGGAAAGAACTAAATGCTGGTGAAAAGAAGCTACTGGTTAAAAATAGAGTGAAGCCTAAGTTATGGATGGAAAATGACAAATGCAAATACTGAAACAAAACAAAGCCTAAACTATGGCTAGCAAAATACAAAGCTTAATAATGACTTCAAGGAAATAAATCACAATATGAGCTTAAACTTGTCCAATTCATTCATTAAAGATGTTTTGGAAGAGCTTGAGAAATGGGCAAGTTAAGTGTAAATGAAGTTCTCCTAACTAAACAATCAAACAATCAACTTACAATGTTACAACATCTCATCCATGTTTAAAGATCTATTGGAATATATTTGGAAAAGAACATTTGTAGCATCATAAGATTTGTATTCTACACTAGCTTCTAATTCTGTTCTGCAACTCAATTTAACACCACTAGGCCTCACTCAGAAGTTATAGATTTCCTTTTTAGAATGGTCTTTTGAGAAAAGGCTTGTTTGTGAAATGGTAAAAGGGTTGCGAAATACTCTAGGTCTTAGACTGATACCAACTCTTGTCCAAATGATTATGTATTAATACTAGGTTGGAACAAAAGAAGTTTTGTAAATAATGAAGACCGTGGTATTTAAATTTAACAACTAATATGATTTAAAATGCAATGGATGGAAACTAAACTGGAGTGCTAATACAACGAGCTAAAACTAAACTATAGTGCCACTAGTCTATTTGAAGTACAATGAACAATGTTAGACTAAAAAGCCATTATCAAACTGGAAATGAAATGACAGAGCTGAATCACATGCATTCTACCTCTGGAGTGCTATAACTAAGTTAACATGCAACTAACCTAAGGAATTCTACATCCCATCTCGTTCAGTATGAATGATGTTTTGGAAGAGTTTGTGAGAACGAGTATGGCTGTATTATTTAAAGAAATTGAACATAAACACAAGACTGAAAGAAAATACAACTAAAATCTAAGACACCACAGCTACTTCTTACTCATTGTTATGATATTTTGGAAGAGATTTGTAAGAGTAAGATTGGCTATGCCACTTAGTGTAAACTAGAAAATAAAACCTACAATACCACAGTTATGCCTTATTCATCATAATGATATTTTGGAACAGCTTATTAGAGTAAGTCCAACTGTGATAATTAACGAAAGAAAATGCAATAAAAACCTGCAATACCACAGCTATGCCTTATTCATCATAATGATATTTTGGAAGAGCTTATTAGAGTAAGTCTAACTGTGATAATTAACGAAAACAGGTATGAACATAAACTTCAGAAACTTGCCTAAACTAGAAATAAAAACAAGACTAAAATACTTATCTACTGTATAAACAAGGCCGCTCAGGAGGCAGGGGCCCTCTACCACCAGAGTAGCATGAAATATAGTTCAATATCGACTCAACGCATTCAAGAAAATGCTGCTTCTTTCATTAAAGAGGAATCACTTCAAAACAGAGTATTCTCGGACTTCAAAGATCTAGCAGTCAACCATAAAATCTAACAAAAATCTAATCTTGTCTCTCGGTTTCCCGAGCTACATTTATAGCAAATTTACATAACAGAACTTGAGATAATATAGGGATTACTATCTTTCCATATTAAAATCGAACTAGAACTCTAAAGGTGGCATCGTAATATGACAAAGGACATCTGGACTGTCCTTTTCCTATTAGGAGTCTATCGCCTTGTTTGAGTTCTCACGTGCATAACCACGTACAGAATTCCGTTCAATCTTCATGGAGAGCAACAAATGCTAAAGGCGTGATGTGGAATATGACCATGTGTGGTTTTATCTGAGAGGACATCTGGAACCTGCTTAAACATGAAGACGGCTGCAAAATTGGCAACTAGCTACAGAATGTCTGCATTCTGTAGCTAGTCCTAATTCAAAAAGCACTATAATGATGAAATCATAAAAACATAGCAAGTTAGTCATAATATTCATTCTTAAAAAATTTTAACTAATTTCATTGATCATTTGAGCCTGGGATTAATAATGGACAAAAGAAATGGAGTGGAATGTGGTGGAAGAAAGAACATTCTTGGAGCTCAACACAACTCATGATGGTACTGGACTCTAGCAACCATCTCACAGAACTGATAACAGGATTGGTGTTGAAAGCATGTGATAGCAAGAGGGCAGGCCTGTAGCTCGGCAAGTGAAGTAGGCTCCTCTCATACATGTTTACCACCCTTGTGAGGTCTCCTTGGTGCATGCATTTCTGTAGAAGAGTCACTGTGTGTCTCCTCATCTCGGTCATAAGAGGGATCAGATTCCATGTTTGCCAAAGTTTGTGTTGTCTTAGATGAGTATGAAGAGGTTTTAGGTGTTTTTGATCTTTTACTGCCAAGTGTATGAAAATGTATGAGGGACTATGAAGGGAGACGGTAAGAGGGATTTTGGGAATGTTCCTGACTAGAATTTGTGGAATTGAAGGGTTTTAGGGACAATTTTTTAGGCTTTTGGGATAGCAATTAGGGTTTGGGAATTTTTTAGCTAGGGTTTGGGATAATGGGAATTGGGGATAGGGGTGCATGAATTTAGGGACATGGGGGATAGTAAAATGGGTTAATGAAACTAGAAAAGAAGTGAGGAAATAAAAAGGTGAGGGAGTGATGGCCACAAAAACAAATTTACAAACCCTAAGCAATCATGTCTTGAGAAAAAATTGCAAGGAAGTAGGGTTTGAATTTTTTTTACTAAATCATCATAAGCATCTTAAGACACACTTTCATTGGCATTTGAAGAGTTTTTGACTTACTTTGGACCGAAGGAAACCAAGCAAATTGAGAATTTGGATGAATTTGTGGTGAAAAAGGCTTGCAGCTCTATGCGCCACACTACAAACCCAACGCGCCATGCCTCCTGTATGCGTCGCGCCTGTGTATTTTTTATACTATGGAAGGTGGCCCAATGCACCGCGCCAACTCTATGCACCGCGCCGCTCACCTAATGCACCGCGCCTCCAAAACTGAAACTTTTTGCTGCGATTTTGTGACCACAAGCTTGCTCTAAATCTCTCTTGCTATTTTGGATGAAAATGAGTATTTTAAACACAAGAAATAACTTATATACAAAATACTTTAATTTTTTCACTTCATAAAACCCACTTTTGTAATGTTTACATTTGACACTTTCTTTTCAAACTCTGTTTTAGGCAGTTTTTCTTTATTTTGCCTCTGATTAACTGAATGACTTGATTTTTTGTTTGCCTTTCAGGGGATGGAGCTATTGAAGCTTGGCAAGGTGACCAGGGTTGCCACTGAAGTTATTTACATATGAGAGAACTGAAATTACATCAATTTATATAATAAAAACCTAAAATACTATGTTTTTCCTCAAAATAGGGTTTTGAGGAAAAATACATTTCTGAACAAGTGATTATGAAATTTATTGGTACTAGAACTTTATTCAACCTCCTCATGTGCCCGCTGACCATTATTGGACATTTTGAAGACCTTTTTAACGAAACTCTAAACCTAATGAAACTGAAACCCTAAAAATGACTCTTATAGATTTAAAGACAAAAAGTGACTGCAGATGATCTAGATGAATGGAAATGGGTAAGCAGGTAAAGGAAATGAGGGAAAATGTACACCAAGCCACTATCTTCAGATGATCCATGATCCTAATGGAATGCAACTGACTGAGCGAGACACCTAACATGCAATGCAACAAGAGAATTTGATCACTGACGGAGGGATGAATATACTGACACTAACAAGATGACTATGCACATCTTATGTTGACCATGGAGGAACAATTCATGATGTGTTGGCTTGATGAACACTTGGTTTATGATGAGGACTTGATCATTGATGGTGTCATCAATGGAGGAGGGGAAGTAATACAGCTCTCACCCTATCAGTTTCTTGAGGACAAGCAACATTTTTGAGGGGAGGACTGTAATATTCCTACTTAGCCTAAGTTAAGAGGAATATGAAATTTTGTCTCATTTTCTATTGCATGAATAAATGAATAAATGAAGACATGTAAAACTCCTAAAAGGATGAATAAATCAATGCCCATATGAACATGGATAAATCTGGGCCATGTAAACAAATCACTTGCAGGTGTGAAAGAGTTTTGTGCTATGAGACTGGGTCAACCTTGACCAAATCTAGAGCACTGTCTAGATACAATGCACCTCATGAAGGGACAATGCAGTTGTAGAAGGAGGCCCCTCATGTGAAAAGAGATAACTCATCAAGGTGTTTTAGGGTTTGCAAAGGATTTCATCTTATAAAAGGAAGGGGAAGGCAGCAAGAGAAGGTTGTTGATTGTTTATATGTCTAAGTATCTTGTCTGTTTAGACAAATACCATTCTATGCTGTTCAGTGGAGAATAGTGCTGCTTAACACTTGGAGTTCCTATGCAGGGATTTCCCCTCTTCCATTGAGGATTCTTGGATGAGTCTTGCTGATTTCATCCACTATCAGGAATTTGGTCAATATCTACTTCCAACTGCAACGTAGATCCAGTGAGGGTTTGGTTGCTTTTGTAGGTTGCAACAAGTGGAACTCTAGATCTGCTCAGATCATGCTTGTATTGGTGCCTCTTCTCAGTGAGTGTGTCTTTTAACCTCCTGTAAGAGTGCATCAATTGTTTGAGCTTCAGATTTGTATCTTGGCATCATGCCAACTCTATTATTCAAGCTACAACGCAGTTTCCCTTGAGGGACAACATTATTTTCAGTGGAGGTTTTGCAGGGTGTTTTAATCCCATTTATTATGAGAGATATCTGGTGCTGGGCTTTGCCTTTCACTTTGGTGATACATGGATTAGCTTTTTTATCCATGTTCTATTTAGATACGATCTGTTTTAATGTAAAGTTATCTTCAGAAATTTTTAAATAATATTGTAGATCTGCCGCTTAAAACACAGATCTACTCTTTGTAATGCATGATTTGGTCAAAACCCCAAGGGGATCTTGTAATAGAGCCTTTCTAGTGTACAAATCTGAAATGGATTTGATATTTTGTACACAGATCTGCTCTAGATCTGAAGTGTAATATCTGAATACGTGTACCGATAAAATAACGCTATTAGTCCATTTTGTAGTTTATACATGTGTTGGCACCTTCTTTTCTCGAATATTTCTTCCTTGTTGTAGTTTGTTGTGCATAGCCGCAACCTCTCTTATAGGGTGCTTTTCGCCCAGACTAGGTGGTGGGAGATCTATTTACTGTCAATTTCAGCTTTTGATTTGTTTTGCCTTCTTTGATATAGAATCCCAGACCGTCGACTCAAGGGATCCAAGGGCTGAAAACTCATTTCTATGCATAAATCTCCCATAAGTACTTTATCTCAGCAAGATTTTTGTGCAATCCCAATTTTGGGATAATACAATGCTCCATAGTGACAATGTTGCTGATCTACCATGTAAAGCACATGTCATGTTTCTGCCCTCTCCTTTTCCATATCCCATGTGAAATTAATATGTCAGGATACTGCTATCCTACCTCTATTGCTCCTCCTATAGCTGCTCATGCTCAAGTAAAGGTTGAAGTTTTTGGAGGTTAGCCTTCCAAAATAATTTATCACCCATCCAAAACCTTATGAGTTTTGCCAATGTATGCATAAGTGGCCAAAAAACTCTACCATATGTGGAATATTGATCCCTATGTGGAAGTATCTTTTGATTCTCCAAAGCCATGGAGTAGTCTCCTTGCACCATGATGGTGCCATCCTCCATCCTTGAAACATCTTCTCTTAGCGCAAGATGTTTGGTGAGAGTGGGTAATAATGATATTGGGATAATGTCTCCCTCCTCCTTGAGCCTACCCAAGACTCTCTACGTTGTACCAATTCCTCCCAAGGTTCTCACCCCTCCTAGATCTCTGAGAGGTGTAACCTGTTGTGAGTCATCTCTCATCAACTTCTGGTCTGGTGGTATTCTAGGTGTAATGCCTCTAAACAGTAATTTATCATGGTCCAGAGTCATATGCATAACTAAATGGATTGTTAGGTCCTTTCTTCCACTAAGAAAATTCAACTCTGTTTTCTGTGTGGAAGCATGTTGTAGAGGGGTAAGTGTAAATGCCCCTAATCATCTGATTCTTACCACTCTTTTTATCTTTCCACTCCATCTGTAAAGTCTCCCAATCTGTGGTGACCTTCCCAAAAGTAATAAACCACTACACACCTAATATCACATTGGTGTTAGGGATGTCAACCAAAAAGAAGTGATCAATTGAGATATATGTCCCCATGGTGACAGATAATGATGTAACATAATGCATGCACTGCATGGTTTTAGCTCCTGGGACCAAAACTAAAAACCCCTCAAAGTCATTAGTGGGTATTTCCCTCCTCTACACTAATTGAGCATAAATAAAGTTGTGGGTAGCCCCACTATTAATAAACACTAATACCCTTTGATCCTAAATGGAACCTCAAACTCTCAAGGTCAAGTACTTGGGTACTCCTCTCAATGATGCAAGGGCTCCTCCAATTGGAGAAAATACCCCATTCCCACCTCCTGGTGGTGGTGGATCTTCTCCTTCTATGCCAATGTTGTGACCTCTTTCTAGTTCCTCTTCTTCCTCCTCTTCATCATTAGAAAATACCTCTATATAGTGTGCCGTCCCTACTGCACATCTATGTCTGGGTGCCCATGATTCTTGGCATGTGAAGAAAAGATTCCTTCTCCTCAAGTATTTTCGGACATCATCACTAAGAGGTACTTTGTTTTGGCTCTCCTTTGAAAGAAGAGCCTTCACATCTTTTCCCTTTGATGGAAAATTGGGCTTTTGCTGAAATTGTGCCTTTGCCCGACAAAGCGTCTTGTATATCTCTAGCCCTTTCAATAGCATCTTGAAGGGTAGTTGGTTTAGTTGAATTAACCAACCCATGTAAAGGTTCTGCTAGCCCATCAATAAAAATATAGACCCTCCTAGCTGCAGATTAATCATGAACCATAATAGAAAGTTTTAGAAATTTAGAAATGTAAGTTTCTAGATTACTTGACTGTTTGAGTTTAGCTAGCTCAATGAAAGGTGCCTCTGGGTCTATTCGATCAAACCTCTCCACCAACCTGCTGGTGAAATCTGAATATGTAGTCACATTGGCCATGAAACCACCAATCATGTGCCTCGCCCTCAAGGTGTAGCACTGCTATTTTGATGGCTTTCATCTCCGGTACTTGGTTCAATTGGAAGTAGATGTCTAGCTTCTCTAACCAATATTTGGTTGTGCATTTGGATGGCCCATCAAAAGCGGGTAAGAAGAATCTACACATAGTCTGGTGAAGATCATTTTTTTGTATGAATCCTCCACCTCTATTTTGATGTCATGGTCTCCTATTGTCCTTGATCTGACAAAACTCATGAAAAATAAAATGATATTTGAATCTCTGAGATTGAGACTCATACTCAAGAAAATAATCTTCAAGAGTTTCTTGTTCTTGAAGCCCTCCATTTCCCACTGTTAAGAATGTAGGCATAGAGGAGTGTTGGGAAATCTACTGCTTCACTAGTTGATCATGCCATTGATGTGAAATGTCAGATCCTTCTCCATGTATAAACCATTCAAGGGATTCTTTGTGTTTATCCATCCTCATTTTCTTTATTTCTCTTGCAATATATTGCATAGTTTGAAGAAGAAGCTTGGGAAACTCCTCCTCATCTCCTCTCGATAAGGGATTTTTTCCCTTCTATTCTCTATCATATGTATAATCATATCTCTGGTTTCTTTTGAGACACCTAATATCTTTATCTATGAGACGATATCCCTCTTCTGATGACATATTGGTTGAATGCACATGCCGAGCCAAGATTATGCTCTGATACCACCGTAATATCCCAAAATTGGGAGAGAAGCAATGTTGAAAACAATAATGGAAAATAGCAGTAAATATCAATACATAAATCGTGATACAAATATATATCCATGTTATTAATTATAACAACAATGAATGAGTACAATATCTTGGAGAAAAAGTCCCTCAAGCTAGGCAAGAGAAGCCTCCAACACCAAAAAGCACTAAAACATGAAATGTAGCTGCTACACAAAATATTGAAGACTAATATAGTGCAGTCCTAGTGAATGTAACTGTAGCTTAATGATATAAACATATGTATCTTATAATACAATGCTTATATTGTAATGGGAATGGATATCTATGCTCCCAAACACCTTTCCTAGACAACCCAGAAAGGGTTTCTGGAAATGCACAATATACAAAATGTCGGAGTGTGGCTCTAGGGCTGAATGAGAAGATGCAAACTAAATACCAAAAGGAGGTGGCTGAAATGATGTATAAATTATTTAGTCTCCTCCAATAGACTCTCCCAATGAAAGGTTGATCCCTTTACTGGAAAACAAACACTCCAAATAATACGTTGAATCCTCCCCTACAACTGATCTCTGAAATAACGCAGTCTAATATTGAAAATGCACTATAGGGGATGGTAATGGCTTGGCCTAGTGCCAAAATATGATATTAATCCCAATTACCTTCCTTTCTGGCCTCCCAATGGAAAGAATGCTTCCTCCACTAAAAACAAGCTCAGAAATGGCCCTCTCAAACACTCCACTGCTACAACCCTGCAACACAGCACAACCCTGGAAAAAACTGCGTTGTAGAAGAAATTTGTAACTTTGCCTAATGCTGAAATGTGGACATGTAGTTCAATCACCTCTCTTGAGTGGGCACTTGAAGTCCCCCGAGGATGAGGGTGGAATTCCTGCTCGAGAGCACCCTTGCGCTAAACAACATTGCAGTCTCCGCTAAACAGTTGAAGAGAGGAACAAGTCATAACAAACCATAAACAAAATAATACTCAACACTATTTCTAAGGCTATCTTCCCCTTCCTTATATGCATTGTGAAGCTTCTCACCTTTTTCCCCACTCATTAAATGCACTAATTCTATGCAAATAATCTCTCTCCAAAACTGCGTTGTCCGTCTTTGATTATCCACTCCCTCCATACCAGCATTGTTGATTGGTCAAACTTGACTCTATCCACATTCTTCATCCCTATTCACACATAAGGTTGCTTTATCCAATTGATTTGATTCTCCTTATTCACGCTAGAGTGATCCGATCTCCCTACTAAGGAAATTTATGGGTCTCCCTGCGCTCTTATTATTCTAACTAAGAAGCAAAAACAAAATTTAATATTCCAATTAGCTGAAAGCTAATTGGGAATATTACACTATCATAATGTCCTACTCACACATCAATTGTCATGGAAGTAATAGTGAACAATGCCACTACATTTTCGTAATAGTACATATAATAGATGCAACATGTGTCACCTCTATAACAACTAAAACCATGTTTATGGTCTTAACCTGACCTTGCATACAACGATAGTTTCCATTGTTATCAAAATAATTTGATGACCCATCGTGGAATCTCAACTTTGATACCCCTTTCCATGCCCTAAATAACCTACATAGTTAAATACACCACATGGATCTCTAATAGAGCCTACATGGTTAAAGAAACCACATGGATCTCTGGGAATGCAACATCAATGTTTTTTCTTCCCAAGAACTTTCTCAACTTGAAATTACTTGAACATGGACTATGCTTACTCTAGTTTTCCTTGGTTAAGTGGCTATGTTACTTAACCAATTTCAAATTTTTACGACAACAATCATCTCCACATAAACATTTACAATATACACACATATGCAATAAAGAAATATAAGGAGGGAAAATCTCTCTCCTAATACTCGAACAATGTATACATTAAAGTTTGAAAAATAACCTTTCTTGGCTCAATATATTTGAGTAACCCATGCAAGGTGTTGCTTGACAAAATATCCAATTTGGGCTGAAATTTTAGCTCCCATTAACCTTAAAATTCGATCCAACTAATTGCCAAATTTTTGCCTAGCCGAAAACCATTTTCGACCTACATTCTGTTGAGTGAAATGACTTACAGATGAGTCAAACAACATATGTTTCTATTTATCTGCATGGAATAAACAACATGCATGCTCTACCCATATGGCAAGGCACTACCTAATAATTTTCTCGTGCCACTTACATCGCCTTACTCTGATATGCAATCACTTCCTGAATTCTTAACTATGGATACATGCTCAACGTATTTGTGAATATTTTTCTTAGCATGGTTTGACTTGTGCATGTATATATATGATGGAGGTGGTATGTGGCTAATGGAAAGCAACACATCAGTTTTGTTGGTTTCTTCCCTTCACTTGTTGATGTTCCACATGCTCATAATCAAACTCTTATTTGTTTGTCTTGTGTGTATGCCTGTCTCCAACCAACTTGTCTCACTAGGTTGCGACAACTTTATCAAAACATTGTAACAACCACAAAGAGAGTCTACTTATTTTACAAGTCTCTAAGAACATGAAAATATATAATACTTCCATCCATTTTTTATCATTTATATCGACACATCTTCCTAATATTCATAGAGGCACACACCAAATAAAATTATCCATGAACACAACCGAGTATGTTATTGTTATTATTGATTTTTCACTTATGTTTTAAAAAATGAAAAATATTGTCATAGTGAATTTTGAGCGTAATCCTTAATGCCTTAGTGCATAGATATGATGATAAACACAATTCAATTACTTTCTCCATATACTTTTTAAGAATATCACCCAAGTATTAAAATGTTATTCCACGAATTAAGGTAGTACATTTCATTAAGCTTGGTCATTAGATATGTATTACATAGTGAATGTTGAGCATAATCCTTAATGTCTTAGTGCATAGATATAATGACAAACACAATTCAATTACTTTCTCCATAGATGTTTTAATAATCTCACCCTGATATCAAAACGTTATTCCAAGAATTCAGGTAGTAAAGTATATATTTCATTAAGCTTGGGCATTATATGAGGCATAAAGAAAGAGAGTCATGAGGATTGCACTAACATCAATGTTTCTAGAAATATAAGAAGAATGTGAAAGAACATGATTGTTAAAGATGTAAAGTTGGGAAAATGAAATGATACTTTTCAAGAATAAAGAATTGAGGCTTTGATGAGATTTAATATTAAATGAACATGGTCACATTCTCACTTTTGTAATTTTAGTTTTAGGTTTTTTTTTTTACATTCAAAAGCTCTATTAGTTTTAGGGTTTTTTTATGTTGAAAAGCTCTATTGTATAGGTTAATATCTAAATTTAGAGGAAAAAATACAAGATAGAAATTTTCAGTAATCTTAGAGTTGTTTTATCTTGAACAAAATAAATTATAAAATTTTGTTGAAAACAATTAATATAATATAGGTTGATTTTTGATATATTTACAATTTATTGATGTTTTGGGTAACATCAAGAGTAATATCACGTGTGGGAAAAGTGGGCTAAGTGATGGGGATTTGTAGCCGTGGTATTGCACCCTTTGGTAAATTATAATTACAAGGGTGAGTGATTCATCCATGTGGTTGGAAAGAGAGCATATTGTAGAGGAGAAGGTTAAGTAGGCTTCATAATCCTCAAGGGTTGAGAGGGCCTATGGAAAGTGGTTGGAAAGATCGCATCTTGTGGATGAGAAGATTGATTAGGCCTTAGAATCATTGAGGGTCGAGAGGACCTATGAAAGGTGGTTGGAAAGAATGAATCTTGTGGCTGAGAGGGCTTATAGAGGAATGAGAGGGCATATGAAAGGCTAAGAGGGTCAAGAGGTTTTGTGAAGGGATGAGAGGGTTAAGCAGGCTTGTAGAGATTTAGAGTGTCTGTGGAGAGCTGAGAGGACTGGGAGTGTCTGTAGAGGGTCGAGAGGACCTGCAGAGAGCTAATAGGGCCAACGGGGCCAAGAAGGATTATGGAAAGTTGAGAAGGATTATTGACAAAAAATAGGGTCATGAAGGCCTATTGTTGGCAAAGAGGGCTGAAAGGGCCTATTGTTGGAGAAAATGGATAAGAGGGCTTATTGCTGGTAAGAGAGAAAAAATACATGCAAGGGAAAAAGACATCGACAGAGATATTTTCTCAATTAAGAAAGAGATTTGGATCAATAATATTGCAGGTTTGTAGAGAGTGAGATGCTCAGTTGTGCAAGATCTGAGGATATAGGATGAAGAAACAAAGGAGATCTGGATCAACTAGATTGATGACAAATGTAGGGTTTGATATGCTGGATCAAACCCAAAGTAATTATTTTATATGTAATTTTCTTAAGGGCCATTATGCGACTAATGGAGTCCAAGTAGTTTTGAGAAGAATTTAATGAATAATTGTGTTATTGGGCTGAAATCTTGTGTTTACTGGCATGATATGGTTTATGGTTTTATAAATTCCATTTTGCTAAATTTTTTAATGGTTAGACACATTAGTATTATTTTGTTCATTAGCCGTGTAAAGTTAATAGGAAATTTTTAATAGATCCAATGTATGTGTGTGCACTAAGTTTAGTACCCAAAAATATAACATGGTATTAAAGCATGGTATCTAAGAAGGGGAGTTGGATCAAAGGTTTGCATAGGTTATAGCTCTGAGAGGGACATACAAGAACTATTGTAGGTGTCAACAGTGTTTTGAAGAACCATGCCAAGAGATTTGGCTAAATATCGTAGAATTATTCGATGGGTCATGAAGGCCAGGATCAAAAGGCCTTGTGAGACATGGAGTAGATAATTCACATGAGGAGTTTTGAATATTTTTAGCCTTGTGCTTAGAGAGAGAAAAATGGATGTGAGATTCATTCATCAAATGTGCTAGGATATTGAGAGAAAAATAACACAGGAGAATGAGATATTCATTAAGATCCATGCATGAAGGCGTTGTGAAGATATTTGAGCTTAGAGGGGCTAAGTAATTGTTAAGAAAATAAATCCTCTCTATGGATAGAGACGATCCCTCTAGCCCTAGAGTGGGTCTAGAAAAAAAGAGACATGCTAGAGTGTTGATTCCTAATTACTGAATGAGAAGAGGACACGGTAGATCGACCTACCTAGAATCCAATGCTGTCGTCATGACTGTAGTGGTGGTGGCCTCTTGCTCCTGCCTCGGAAAATCACAATCCTTCTGCAATCATGCATGGATACCTGCACATATACTAAAAAACAAGAACAACATACGACATAATAACTACTATCCAGTCAATGAGGGATAAGCATATTGCATTAAGCATATAACATAACACAAAATGGGAACCAACCAATAGTCACATAAATCTATTGATAGAAGGAAGAGTTACAACCAAAGCTTTGACGTTGCAGCCTCCTCCGGTGGGGTTCAGCCGAAGCACATCTCAGATGCTCATCAAGGGATTCGGACGGGATGAGGGCATGGACTTAAGCTCTCTCAATGAAGTTCCTTCTTGTTCTATCTCTTCAATAGTTCAGCTATAGTATACTCAATTCACCATGTTCAAGTAGCTTATGCAATGAAATATAACTTCTTTTATAGAGGAAAAGGAGAAGGTTGGGATCCCTATAAAGGTGGAAGGGAGGTCTATCCTTTAGGAGGTTCCCACAAGAGGTGGAAACCATAAACTAAAGGAGGGATTCCATGGTTATTCATTCCAACCAATCCTAATGACTCATCCTCAGAGTTGTTAGAGTGGAATATTTGCCTCTATTTTAAAAAAAAAATCCATAAACAGCTTGGCGCGGGAGGCTAATTGGGACAAAGCACCCACTAGCGCAGGGTCCAGTGTTAATCTCTTTCATTGGCGCGAGGGTAGAACTAGTTACTCGCACCAAGACAAAAACAAGGGTTTCTGAAGCTCTGCTCAGGGAATTTTCAACAGAAATAATATTTCTCTCATGTAAAGGGATGCAATGATGGTCTTTGCAAGGCATGACACTTCTTGTTAGTCACAGAAAAATCCCTCCAATGTGCGAGATGGGGATTCCAGGGACAGTGACAAAATGCTGTGTAACAGATCCCCCATAAAGCATGAGGTACGAGAGAGAGGGAGGGGCGAAATGCTTTATGAGAACACGTTCATACTAAACACCGTTGTCGAAAAGCATGAAATTACAAATACAACTAATATCTATGATACATGAACATGTGGTATGGGTGCAGCCATCCATAATAGAGTATAGAAACTGAGATCCAAGGTATGGACGCAGCCATCCAGTAGTAAGGATCAACAAATAGACTTAGGTATGGTCACAACCATCCAAACAAAAGAGTCATGTAATAAGTCATGATAATCCACAAGAACTCATAGCCTGGATTTCATCATACAAAACCCAAGGTCTTGTGCTCCATCTCGACCCGAACAAGTACAAATTCAAGCATATGAATATATGAGTTGAAGTTGAACATATAATAAAATCACCTGATTACCAGCCACTGATGAAAGCTATTAACAGGCATGAGAGAAACCACCAATAATGAAAATGGCTCTCAAGGTACCACAAGTATAATCCACAGAATGTGAATAGTGATCTGGCGTCAAACACCCATAGAATAATCCAATTGAAGGCCAATGATGTGGACCTTGCATCAAATGTGAAGAACCTAACATTGAGGCATGCAGGCTCCAGGGTACCAGAAGGGAGTCTCTAGATCATATTCCTAGAAAATGAGCTGAAGTCGACAGGAAGTGACCTGGTCGAAGGAGGGCCATAATGTTTCCCACATCATCGACATAAGACAGAGTAAAATGATGATAGTGAATCAGGAACAATAGAGAATCAGAGGGAGGTTGAAAAAATGCAGAGGCAAACTTCTCTTGAACATATCAGTGACACGACACTGGATTTGGAAGTATTTGACATCAAGGGATCTTAGGTCATGGTGATGTGGCAAAGAATATATGAGAGGGAAAAACTGATTACCAAAACCCATGAAGGCAAGAATTATGAAATGAGATGTCCCCAACCCGACACAAATGTACATGAGTGTCATGTTCAAGAGCGACATACTGCCAACATAACTAAAACTAGTTCCATTTTCCCCCACCATTTCTGGCGAGTACCCCAATTATTTTTTAAAACAAGATTGAAAGGGATAGCATATTCTTGTAATGTAAGTTTGTCTTTCGGACAAATCCAACGTCGTACATTTTACGATCCCTAGGAAGGAGGAACTCAAGTAACATCATGGAGACAAAATCCGATGTCATCAAGGTTTAACGAGTCTCACAAAGGGAGAACTCGACATCTTTTCATGTTTATAGATTTTGAAAATAAGGCGGAAAAGAAAACTCCAGCATGGCCCTTTTCATAAATAGTCTCTCAGGTCATAAAAGGTAGAAAACAATATCTGAAAGAACCTCTTAGTCGCGATAGGCTAAGGTATTTATTTTTTGTAAATAATCTATCCTATCCCGAAAAAGGGGTAAATGTATACTGGGTAGATATCATTTCGCATCCATTTAACAAGTTCAAAACAAAAAGAGTCTTGACAATATTTTCAATTTTAGGGAGTCATAAAAGAGTTGCAAGTTGACTCCTCCTAGAGGAATGAGTGGTATTATAGGTAGCAATTGGTTCCGATGATGGTAGAACTTCTCAGAACAAGTAAAGGTTAAGACGCTGGCTAACAAGACCACTCATTGTAGTGGTTCTTCAGGAATGGGTAAAAAATCAAGTGAAGGCGTATGAACGGCCAAGCAGATAGTGACAATGGAATGAGAAAACCAATGCTTATCTGGAAAAACAGGCTGATAAAATGGAAATCACGAGAGGTTAAATAAGAATGGTTTCATTTTTACGCAAGCTTGAAAACAAAGGTGAACTGTGCTTGAGATTGGTTTCATTTTTACACGAGCTTGAAACAAAGATAACTATGCTTGAAAATGCCATTTTTACACAAGCTTGAAACAAAACAAACTATGCTTGAAAAACAGTGGAAAAACCGGCATCCCCTCAAAGATGGTGACTCAATTCGAGGTACATGCCCCCCAAGCTTCAATCCATATGAAAGTCAGATGGAGTGAAGGTTCAAATTACAAGATCAAGAGAAAGACTCGACTAGGATTTTACGAGATCTTATCAAAGACTCGAATTGAACGGGAACATGTTTCATTATTTTAATGAGGTTGACACATTAAAAGAACTATCCTTAAGACACCTTGTTTCATGGTTTAAGGAGCTTGGCACAAGACAAGGAACTCTGCTCCGACAACCTTGTTTCATTTTTTTAAGGAGCTTGACACAAGACAAGGAACTCTGCTTCGAAAACCTGGTTTCATTTTCTAAAGAGCTTGATGACAAGGAAATGAACCGCTCCGACCCTTGTTTAATTTTGCATGAGCTATTACAAGGGAAATTAACTCGCTCTATATAGATTTTACCATAATAAATAAGAGGTCATGGTCAAGAATTTCGTGACTTATCAGAGAACAACATCTCGAAATCGCGATTGAATGCCCCTAGTAGATGGTACCATGGCACAATCACTCTGGATGAGGGAAACGAACAAGTTGCCACACGAATTCCCGGTAGGGAAGATACAACCGTGGATAAACATCCACCATAGATTATGGTGGGCTAGTTTCACCTCAGACCAAAGAATGATAGATGATCAATGGTCACGATCTGACCTTCATGTGGAAAAAAAATCACACGAAAGATGGAAGAGACAATCACACCCATGGAATAAGCATAGTCGTGCCCCAAGAGTAAATTAAAATCCAAGGGACCTTGGACCACCATCACGTCTATATAGACAATTTTCTCTCCCAAAGTAATAGGCAACTTTGGAAGGATCCCTAACAGTTGATTGGTTCCTCCGCTAAGAGCCAACAGATTCTGCGTAACAGGCACAAGCGGTAGAGAGCCAAAATCTTGCCAAGAAGTTGAAGACAAAACACTAACATATGCGCCTTCATCTATAATCGTGCTAGGTATTACCATATCGAAGGCTTGTACCATGATCTCAAAAGGTACATAAGAAGGAAGGCGTTATCTCGAAAATCGACTCCAATCGAAGGAAGTGACCAAACTACTGAGTGGGTACCCATCTGTTGGAAATACCGAGAGAAGTGGGGTGAATCAGTATTCCTTTCAGCTAGAGGCATTAATTAATATTCAAATATTATCAATGTTTGTACAATGATAGCAGTAAACTAAAGGAACACAAATGCACACAATTTTTAAGGTGGAAACCCCCTCCGGGACAAAAACCACTTGAATGATTTTATAATAATTATTTTATCTTCAACTCCAATTGAAAAGAAAGCTCCAGCTTCCTAGAGTCTAGAAAAACATTATTCTCTAGCTCCCACTCGATGGATGCTCCATTGCCCGAGATTCTTCAATATTCAACTAAACAAATTCCCCAACACCCAATGAGCCACAACTCACCCTAGCACCACCCTACCACCCTATAGAAGAATAAAAGAAGAATGGACTCCCGTACTAGGGAAAATGGTCCACTTTACAATGATATAGAATGATGTAGAAGAAGAAGATACACTAGACCATAACCCCAACTATGACACAACCACCTAATGATGATCCTAGACCACCCGACACTACCTCTTCAACTCTTGGCAGATAGACACTAGTACAATTTGTACAATAATGTATTTACAATGACTTAGTACAATGATACCTTTACAATGGTTGTATGTAGTGCTGCCCACTTGAAGACTTCATGTGATGAAATTCTTGATGTTGTTATGTACCTTGGTTGCTGCTCTTGTCATGCTACCCTCTGCTGCACCTTTCTTTTCTTTGCTTCCCTAGAAATTCTGGTCCTTTGCAGCCCTTGACAACACATGATCTAGCTTTTTCTTTGCCTTCTAGGAGCTTGATATTGAATCTGGTGTATCTCTGTTATTTCAAATCCCTAATATGTGATTTTTGGTCCTGTAGTATTCCTATGAGTCTTCTTTCCAATTACATAGGTCTGACCCAATTTGGATTCTTCAAAGGAGAGTTATGGCCAATCTCTCACAATGCCCTAATTATGGACTGTTTCAGTAGAGCAAACTTGTATGGTGTGCCACATGTCACTGTTTCTTCATTCGGCTCTAAAATTGATAGAGAGAAAGATATATACCGTGTACTATCTACTAATTTTTATATAATTCCAATATGATACTCAGAGAGAGAGTTATGACGATTTTCCCAAGGTCACTTCTTTGAGATGAATTTCAGGAGCCTGCAAAATACCGACTTGCTGCATCATATCTCCAAAAATATTGCGCACCTTGATCTGAATTTTTTACAACAGCTTCCTCAGAATTCCAGCTTCACCTCATAAAAATTTCAGATTTTTAACCTTCGTAGAAAAAAATTTAGAGCAAAAATTCCACGATGACATGTTTCAGATGGCGAAATCCCTTGCCTAAGGAGGAAATGAAGATCACAATTTATATAAATGCTTAAGTTGAGAGGGGCTTCAACAAGTGAAAGTGGGAGGGATTTTAGGAGCTTAAAAATATTAATTATGACTTTTCAATGACCCATGCCCCAACCCCATGGGGTTTTAGCCCACTAACTGGGGGTACAAACTTCAAACATGAATATCTCTCAAACCGTGAAGAATTACATGGCGTGCCATATATCAACTGACAAGTAGAAACCATAAAAAGCATTATTGACCTAGAATATATTAATTTGGTAGGTCAAAATTCCCATGCAATATTTGGTTAGCCCCTGGTGCTGCTTGGGTTGACATCAATGACAACCACTGATCAACAATCTCCCCCTTTGGCATTGATGGCAACACAAGTACTCCCCCTACGATCATGACACCTCTTCCTACAACATTCTCTCCCCCTTTGACATCAATGGAAAAGGGTAACTCCCCCTGACACACAACCATCCTGTGGACTTGTACACACTTCCACTCCCCCTTTATATTCTGAATAAGGAAAATCTAATGAGAACTTGGGAGAATCCCAAGCTTCTGGCGAAGATATTCCAATGCTTCATGAGTACTCTCACGATCATCAACACTTCCTGCCCAATCTACATCTGTAAAGGAATGAATAATTATATTGTTACCCTTGGGATACCAAAAGCCATATTCTATTGTTCCCTTTAGATATCGAAGAATTATTTTGATGGCAATAATATGTGATTCTTTTGGTGCTGCTTGGAATCTTGCTACTTTTCCAACTGCTTGCATAACATCTGGCGGGAGGCTATTACATATAGAAGACTACCAATCATAGATCTGTACAACCTTTGATCCACATCCTTAGATGAGTCATCTATGCTCAATTTGCAACCTGTTACCATTGGAGTAAGGATGGGTTTGCAATATTCCATTTTAAATTTCTTGAGCATTTCCTTGATGTACTTGGCTTGACATATAAATATTCCTTTCTCTTGCTGAGATATTTGAAGCCCTAAGAAGTATGTCAACTCACCAAGTAAAGACATCTCAAAATCACTTTGCACCTTTGTAGCAAACTTCTTACTTAGTCGATCATCATTGCTACTAATTATTGTATCATCCTCTTTAGCTATTAGACATGCTTTAGTTGCTTCATCCAGAACATATATGTCGTTTGGAGCTCGACTTGTTGTAGCCACAATTTCACCATACACGTCTTTCCTAATTTCACATTTCGTGGAGTTGAATAGTATTGTGTGTCCCTGATCACACATTTGTCCAACACTGAGCAGATTGTGATTCATGTTTTCAACCAATATAACATTCTTGGCTAGAGCATCTTTGCTTCCGAGAGTGACAGTACCTGATCCTATAACATTTGAAGATCCATCATTTCCAAAGGACACGGTTCCATCCTTCTTCTCTTTCAGAGATACAAATTTATTTCTATCTCTAGTCATATGCGTTGAGCAACCGCTATCAACATACCACACATCTTTGTTCTTTTGAGCCTTGAGAGCGAGAGCACAATTATCATTCTTCTTCTTCTTCCATGTTCGTTCATTCTGTGGTTTCGAAGATTCTTCTGGAGGATTTTCAAGTCTGCAATCTTTGGCTATGTGTCCAAAGTTTCGACATTTGTAACATTCAATATTATTTCTTAAATGTTCAAATCTATTGATGTTTCGCTGAGCCCTGGGAGGTTCATATTTGACAGATCTCCTGGAATTTTATTCGTTCCTAGGGTACGTGCGACATTCTACAGCTTTATGACCAAATTTTCCACATGAATAACAGTAGCCATAAAAAATATGTTGGTACCTGGATGGAAATTTTCGTCGAGGAATTGTCTTCCAAGGCTGTTCTTGTGAATCTTGTCCAATGAAGTCTACATGCATGTCATATCTCATAGGTTCATTGTATTTTGTTGTAGAAGGTCCTGCTTCTTCTTCTTTGTAACCGATGCCAGTTCTGTCGTTGTAAGATCGTTGATTGTTGATGAGTTTTTCCAATGCCCTTGAGCTGTTGGCATAGTTTTGGATAGTTTTTCCTTTCTTCACTTCCTCACGTAGCGAGACTAATTCGACTTTTAATTCTTCCCTTTCTTGGTTGCTTTCTTCCAAATTCTTTTGAAGCGACTCTTCAATGCATTTGTGTTCTTCAACTTCAATTTTGAGACCTTGAACTTGTTCTTCAAGAGTATTGGAACAGATCTTCTCTGCCTTGAGATCTTTTATAAGCTTGATTTCTTCCTTATAAAATTATTCTATGGTCAATCCTTCTTATTCATTGTTTGATACCTCTTGTTTATTGTGCTTGGCCATAAAAAATACTCTCTCATTGGCTTCTTCTTCACTGTCATTGTCTTCATCGGATGATGAGCTATCTTCTTTAGAGAGAAAGTTCCTTTTGGATCCTTGCTTGTTGAATTTCTTAAAGCCTTTCTTTCCTTTTGAGTTTCCATCACTTCTGTTTGGAAATTTTGCTGCGAAATGCCCAACCTCATCACAGCCGAAACATATCAATGGAAGTTTACCTTTGAATTTTCCCTTACCAATTTTTAGTTTTCTCGTGAAGTAAGCATATTCTTCATCTGAAAGACCTTCTTCATCATCTCCCTTTTCTTCACACTTGCAGGTGCATGTATTTTCAATTGAAGGTTGTTTATCCTTATTGGTTTTATTAGATGCAACGAACGCAGTTTCTAGATGCGAAGTACCCTCTTCTTCATCAAGTCTCATTTCATATGCTATGAGAACTCCATGTAATTCCTCTTTGTTGAGTTTGTCCATATTTGCACTGTATTCTAAGACCGATACCTTTGGGTTGAATCTCCCTGGTAACGTTCTAAGAATATTTCGTATAATAGTCTTCTCGTCAACTGGCTCTCCCAATCCTTCCAAAGTATTGGTTATTTCATCAACGTATTGGAAGTATGCAACAATGTTGCAATCTTCTTTCATTCTGAGTTGCTCAAATTTTGCTCTATAGATTTGAAGCTTTGCTTCTTTGACATTTGAGTCACCTGCATATATATTCTCAAGCTTGTCCCATACATTTTTGGCGGTTTTACAACCCAAAACCTTATGATAAGCAGATTCAATAAGTCCACTGATAATAATATTCTTTTCTTTTGCATCATTTACCAAATTCTTCTTACCTTTTTCATCCGTGGTTGATGTAAATCCATTTTGAACAGTGTCCCATACTTCGTAACCTTGTGCCAAGAGATAGACCTCCATTCTTCCTTTCCAGAGTGCATAATTATTTTCATTGAACAAAGGTACACCATTCTTGGTATGCTCCATGACCTCCTTCCAGCTGTTAAATTGCTATTGAAGGAACCAAGCTCCGATACCAATTGTTGGAAATACTGAGAGGGGGGGTGAATCAGTATTCCTTTCAATTAGAGAATTAGTTAATCTTCAATTATTATCAGTGTTTGTACAATGATAGCAGCAAACAAAAGGAACACAAATGCACACAGTTTTTAAGGTGGAAACCCACTCCGGGACAAAAACCACCTAATGCTTTTCTAATAATTCTTTAATATTCAACTCCAATTGAAAATAAAGCTCCAACTTCCTAGAATCTAGAAAAGCATTCTTCTCCAGCTCCCACTAGATGGACGCTCCAATGACCAAGATTCTTCAGTAGTCAACTGAACGAATGCCCCAACACCCAATGAGCTACAACTCACCCTAGCACCACCCTACCACCCTATAGAAGAATAAAAGAATAATGGACTCCCGTACCAGGGAAAATGGTCCACTTTAAAATGATATAGAATGAGGTAGAAGAAGAAGATATACTAGACCATAACCCCAACTTTGACACAACCACCTAATGATGATCCTAGACCTCCCAACACTGCCTCTTCAACCCTTGGCAGATAGACACTAGTACAATTTTTACAATAATGTATTTATAATGACTTAGTACAATGATACCTTTACAATGATTGTATGCAGTGCTGCCCACTTGAAGACTTCATATGATGAACTTCTTGCTGTTGTTATGCACCTTGGTTGCTACTCTTGTCATGCTACCATCTATTGCACCTTGCTTTGCTTTTATGCCGTAGAAATTCTAGTCCTTTGCAACCCTTGCCAACACATGATCTAGCTTTTTCTTTTCCTTCTAGGAGCTCGATATTCAATCTGGTGTATCTCTGTTATTTCAGATCCTCAATATCGAGTTTTTGGTATTATAGTAATCCTTTGAGTCATATTTCTAATGCGATAGGTCTGACCCAATTTTGATTTTTCAAGAGAGAGTTATACCCAATCTCTCACAATGCCCTAATTATGGACTGTTTCAGCAGAGTGAACTTGTATGGAGTGCCACGTGTCACTTTTTCTTCATTCAACAAATTGACAGAAAAACCTAAAATCTATGCCCTATCTACTCTTTACAACGCAGTTCCAATACGATACTCGCAGAGAGCAAGTGATGATTTTCCCAATATCACTTGTTTGAGATGAATTTCAGGAGCCTGCAAAAACACTGACTTCCACAGATCATAACTCCAAACATATTGCGCACCTTGATCTGAAATTTCCATAGGAGCTTCCTCAAGATTTCGGCTTCGTCTCATAAAATTTCAGCTTCTGAACCTTCGTAGAAAAAACATTAGAGCGAAAATTCCATGATGACCTATTTCAGATGGCGAAATCCCTTGCATAAGGAGGATATGAGGATCACAATTTATATAAATTATTAGGTTGAGAGGGGCTTCAACAAGTGAATGTGGGAGGGATTCTGGGAGCTTAAAAAATATTAATTATGACTTTTCAATGACCCATGCCACAACCCCATGGGGTTTTAGCCCACTAACTGGGGGTACAAACTTCAAACATGAATATCTCTCAAACCGTGAAGAATTACATGGCGTGCTATATATCAACGAAAACATCTCGACAAGTAGAAACCATCAAAAAGTTATTGACCCAAATATATTAATTTGGTAGGTAAAAATTCTCGTGCAATATTGGGTTAGCTCCTCGTGCTGCTTT